>VIYQ01002418.1:0-12597 GCA_009928355.1 Chlorella sp. CH2018 | reverse complement strand
GCGTCCACCGCGCCAGCCGCGTCTGCAGCCGCCAGCGTGGCCGCGGCCGCGGCCGCGCCAGCCATCGCTGCGGCGGCTGCCGCTGCGCTCGCATCGGGGCCGCCGCCCACCTCCGATGGCTCCTCCTTGGCCGCATCCCTGCAAGCAGCCAACGATGCATGCTGTTTCTAACGCATGCATCAACTTGAGAGAAGCACACATGCAGCACCGGGCATCCCTCCCTCCCAGCCCAGCCCCAAACGCTGGTACGCACGTTGCAAAGTCGGCCAGCGCCCCCAGCGCATCCAGGGCGTCTATCTCCGCATCCCGCTCGTCCTTGACCTCCGACATGCTGCCCAGCTGCTCAGGGCGGCGTTACCAGCGCATCGAGTGGCGGGTCACGGGCAGCGCGGTGGGGTGCGGTCGGGGCAGCGGCCTGCGGGCAACGGGGGGCGGCGGAAGCGGCAGCAGGTGGAGTGCAGCGGCAGCGGGGCGGGGGTGCATCAAACGGTAGCGGTGGCACCACAGGCCCCTGAAGTGGGGCGCGAGGCTTGTGGGAAGGCAGGCGGGAGTCGATCGCTAAAGAAGCAAGCAGGGGGCCCTGGGGCCCTGGGACTGCTGTCCCTGTGCATCGGACGAGCAGGCCGGCATCATCGGGCAACCGCGAGCAGCGGCGGGGGGCCGCCCAAAACCCGGCCTGCTGCTGGGGCGCACGGCAGCAGCCGGCGCTGCTGCTCGTGGGTCGACAGTGCAGGCACGTTAGCTGGGAAGCACAGCGGCAGCCGGGGCCCCGCCCCCAGCGGCGCTCCATTGAACTGCACCGAGTGTGCTCCCGGCGGCTCGCTTTGCGTACCCGTTCAAAGCGGGGACTGTCCTGCAGCTAACCCTTGCCCATCGTGGGCGGCCGGCCAAGCAACCGAGGAGGGCAGAGGGATAGCACACCGCCTCACCTCCTTTGCGCTCCCGCTGCAGCTGATGGTCTCCCTGGGGTGTTGGGGTCAAGCCCAGCCGAACGCTCGGACTTGTTTCCAGCCCTCCGCACAGCGACGAGACAAAGCCGGGCGGGCGAGAGCCTGCGAGGTGGCGCCGGCTGGTGCGATCAAGGGCAGCAGGCTCGCACTGTGCCGATGTGGGCTCCCAAGCCGGGTTGTGGGCCGTCGACCTTCATGCAGAGCATGGCAAACGCGGGCCCTCGGGCGGAGGCCATGAACGCTCCCAGCAGCTCAACAGGCTTGCAAGGCACACGATCAAAGCGCCGCCAGAGCGCTGGCAGCGCCCCGGACCCCCTCTTCGTGCCCCTCCACCTTGGTGCTGGCATCGGTGCTTTTTCAGCCTTGCAACAGCTCTGGACATTCGATTCTGTGCAAACACGCGCAGCTAATCACAAGCTGGGCCGCAGCCCTGCTCCTGCTGCCCCCGCCGCCGCCGCCGCTGCCGCTGCCGCCTCCAGGTCGACCGCCGCTGGTGGGGGCGCAGACGGCAGCACGGCCAGCAGCGTGCCACCACCCCCTGCCGCTCGCTCTGGGCTGCCGCCTATACCTCCCACCAGCACCGCCTGCTGCCGGCTGGCCCGCCAGGAGCTGAGCACGGAGCGCCGAGCGGCGTGCACCATCCCAAAGGGCGGCAGCCCTGCGCGTGGGGTGAGGGGCAGCAGGGCAGCCAGTGAGCAATCAGGGAGGGACCAAGACACGCAGACACTGGGAGATGCAGCCTGACATGCAGCGTCACGTCTCCAGTCAAGCTCACATCCAGCCCGTGGCAATACCGACCGTGCTGCCTGCCACTCACCCACGCCCAGCAGCCGAAACGCCAGCCACACCAGCAGCAGCAGCAGCGCGATGCCCTCTATGGCTGCCCCTGCTCCGCGAGACACAACCTCACCATGCTCCGGCCGTTCGCCTGCACAGGCCATGCATTGTGGTGAGTGGCTGTCGGCCAGCACCGAAGCATGCCTACGCCCAACACTGACCAAGCAACTGCAGTCCACACCACAGCAGCCAACAGCGTCATGGGCCTGCACAGTCTCACCTGTGGAGGGCACCACACGTAAGACCTGGCGCAGAAACAGCACCGCCGAGGCAGCCAGCAGCAGCGCAAGGCCCCAGGCCGTGGACCCGCTCACGCGCCGCCGCTCGGTGCTGCTGATCCCCGGCGCTGCCCACTCCTCGCTGCCGCTGCGTGTGTCAGGTGCAGTGCTGCCGTGCAGCAGCAGCGAGGCGTAATGCCACAGGGCCGCAAGGTGTGGCTGCAGCGGGTCGTCGGACGCGCGCCACAGCTGCCAGTTGCCCTTCAGCGGTTTGCCGCACACCTCGCACTGCACAGACCCCTTCTCCGGCCGCTCATTCAGCCAGCGCTGCACGCAGGCTTTGTGGGCGTACTGCAAGGGGGTGGCGGGGGGTAGTGAACCATGAGAAGACCCGACAGAACGAGGGGAGGGGCGGGGAGCGGCCAGGTTGAGCTCCGCGTCAGCCCGCCAACCCGGCCAACCGAGAGAGCACAGGCGCACCACACAGCTGGCACACCTGCATGGTGCCCTTGCAGGCGCATGGCTGCTCCATGTCCTTGGTGTCGCTCTTCTCTAGGCAGATGCGGCAGGATGCCACGCGCGGCAGCAGTGCTGCACACGGTGGTGGGTACGGGAAAGGCAGTTTTCTGGGTATTTGTGGGGTAGCAGACAGGCAGGGAAGTCGACTGGGGCAGCATGGCTGGTCCAGCCATCTCGCAGTGCGCAGATGGGTCCCACTTCTGCACTCCTCACCTGCAATGAGGCTGTCGCCGCCGCCGTCGGCAAGCTTGCCGCTCGGGCGCAGGGTCGCGGCGGCTGCCGCCAGACCCATGGCGGACGCCCCCATGCCTCGGGACGCCCTGTGGTTCGCCGCTGCGCGCACGCTGTGCCCGAGAAGGCCGAGGGCAGTCTCGTAGCGCGCACCGTGCTCAGGCTCGGAAGCGCCGGGCAAAGCCTGTTGTTTCACCTCAGCTTTGGCTCAATTGGTGTTGCCTGCTACTGACGACTCGGTTGCAAAGCCCGCCGAGCCTGTTCACGCACCCGACCAAGGGCTCATGCACTCGGCTCAGAGGAGCAGGATCGCCCGATACTCAAAGCCAGCCGTGCTTCTGACAGTGAGCGGAAGCTTTCCGCTACGGGGCCTGCCCTCTGCAAGCCATGGCGGCACCCGCCGCCGCCGCCGGCGCCGACTTGCGCCTGCGCCTGCCCGGCCAGGGCTGTCGAGCACGATTATGATCCAGCCTGAGGTGCCTTGACCACAATTGGGCACATGAGCCACACACAATTTTACTCCGTATTTCTTAAAAATTTCAGGAACAGTCAGCAAGAGACGCAGTGAGTGATGGGTGCTGGCAACACCACCTCACACCGCAAGGCGCCTGCTCGTCACGCCACCGGTGCCCACAATCTGGATATGATCGGGCCGCACCTCCACCACGCCGTACGCGTTGCCACCCTCTGGTGCCTCCAGCAGCGCCTCCAGCGTGATGAAATGGCGGCCGTCGATGCAAGCGTACCCGCCCAGGTGGTCATGGCCTGCGAGGAAGAGCCGGAATGCAGGCGAGGCCAGCAGCGCCGCCTGGATGGCCTCCCAGTTCCAGGCCGCATGCGTGGGCCGCACCGCGCCCTGGCCCACTTGGTGGTGCGCCGCTGCAATGACCCGCTCGCCGGCCGCCTCGGCCGCTGCCAGCTCCGCCTGCAGCCAGGCCAGCTGCCTGCAGCGGAGGACAGGTGAGGGCGGTGCTAGAGGAGGGTTGAGAGAAGGCAAGCAAGTGCTGAGAGTGAAGAGGTTGCACAGAAGCTTGGCGAGTGACTGAAGTGCACAGCCAGATGCAGCCACCACCCCACTACAACGCAGGCTGCAGCCTGCAAGTTGTCATCACGCCGCTTCCGCACCTGCGCGTGATGCCTCCATTCCAGCTGCTCATCTGCGGGTGCTCGGCGATCGAGTGCGCCGCCATAAACTCCTGCAGGCATGCCAGGTTGGGTTGGGTGACGGCGAAAAAGTCCATGCACAGCATGCCTGCCTGGAGGATGTTTGCAAGCTTTGTGCTGTGCGGACCGCTCCCAACGGTGCTTGCCATTACAACCCAGCACACACACCTGTGCCTCTTGGTACTGCTGCGAGTCTGGTAGGTAGTCACTGTGCCCCGACATCTCTGTGGTGTCCAGCACAATGAGGCGCCAGCCGTGGCCCAGGCTGAGGGTCCAGAGGGGTTTGGAGCCAAAACAAATGATCACCAGGCCTGACGTGTGTTGCGGGACGTGCCTCTGCCCTTGAGATGCGCTCAGCTCTGCACAACCACTCGTCCCCCACAGGTCCTCACCTGCGAGAGTAGTAGCAGGTCTCAGGGATGCACAGCCGTCGCAGCAGGTGCGCCCGTGGCACAGACAGGCAGTGGTTGCCGATCACATGCAGCGCCGGCATCTGGCTGCCCTGCATAAAGAGTGGGATGGATTGTTCAGCAGCTGGAGCAGCCAGGCATACCTGCTCAGCAAACCAAGGAGTGCATCGCATGGCATGCACAAGAAAGCATGCCTGCGCCGCACCAGCTCAGCATCAAAGATGCTTGCCACCAGCTCAAACTCCTGGTCGCACTGCGCCTGCCCGGCCGGGTTGCCATTCACAATCTGCAAACGCAAGTGTGCCGTTGATGGGATTGGATGGGGGCAGGCGGGCGCCAGCATGCTCCCACTGCAGCGTCTGCCAGCACCATCGACGGTTGTATCAGTAGCGACGACCGCTTCAGCTGCACAGTGGCACACGCATGCAACATGCCTCGTGCGCCGCCTCTGCTCACGTCTCCCAGGTGCAGCACAGCAGCCAGGCGCGGCTCATGCGCCTGCAGCGCCCGCAGCGCCTGCCTCAGCTTGTCCGGCACCTCGCGATACCGCTGCAGCAGCAGGGAGGGACATGGCTGGATGGCCGCTTGCAACATGTGTTGGCATTGGCACTCGTCGTGAACACAAATGGCATCGGCACTCGTCGCAGCCGTGGCGGCCCAGCAGTCAACCATGTGGGGCGATGGGGGCGGGGGGAATAGACATGCTTGCCTGCTGTCGGCCCTCAGTATTGCCATTCGGCAGGTCTGCATACTGCGCGTCTGCAATGACGCCAAATGCAAACAGCGGCGCATCTTCAGCTGCCATGGCTGCTGCCAACCGAGCGGCGGCAAGGGGGCGAGCGGTGCAGGGGCACTGCAGCTGCTGCCCTGCTGTTGCGGTGGAGGTTCACAGATCGCAATGTGGATCGCCAGGCGATCAAAAGGATGGCCTGTTGTGGAAGGAGGCCCAAGGCAGCTCGGGGAGGCTACCTAAACGGCCAGGGGTCTGCGCAATGCCTGCCTGCTCGTCCGATGAACCAATTGAGTGCTGTAATCGCATGCCATGACCGGGCCTGGCATGTGCGTCCAGCAAGGCAGCAGCACGCAGCACATTCCGCTTGGACTGCAGGGCCCTCTGCGGCTCCTGCGACGTGGCGGATTGTTCCAGCGTGCATTGCATCAGTCGCCCGGCCGCGCAGTCTGCGCGAGTCAGAGCGGCTCCCCTCCCTCGGCCGTGGAGCTCCCTGCTGCAGCAGCGGGGGTCTGCAGCTGTACCCAGTCACCGGGGCGCCGTGCGCAAAAGGCTTAGAGAGTGGCAGCGGCCCAGCTGCCCTCCCGCCCGTCCCTCCGACGCCGGCTCTCCCAGCCGCCGCTTGCCGTTCGGCACAGACCCGCCCGAGGCATCGTGGCAGCCAGCTAGGCTCCTGACATCACAGCTGGGGGCACCATGGCCAGCAAGACGGTGCAAGGCGTGGGCGCTGTCCTGCTGCTCATCGGCAGCAACTCGGTAAGTGGGGCGGCGCTGTTCGACATGAGCTGGCTGGCACTCCGTTGCCCTGCGATGCTGGGTGCTGAGCTAACGGTGCTGCGCTGACCAACGCTCCTGCCCCCGCTGTTGCAGTTTATGAATGTGGCCTGGTACCTTCACCTCAAGGTGCGCCATGGCTTGGATGCGCCTGTGCACTGCAGTTGCCGCTGCCCACTTGGTGGCCCGCTCACGACCTGCACCTGTCCTGCCCGCAGTTCAAGTCGTGGCCCATCATCCTGGCCATCGCCATCTCCTGGGGCATCGCCTTCTTTGAGTACTGCCTGCAAGTGCCCGCCAACCGGTGAGTGTGTGTGCAGCCCTTGCCAGGCGCCGTGTTGGCGGGAGGGGAGAGGGCGGTGCTGGCTGGCAGGCCGATCACTCCTCGCTTGCGACAAATGGGCTGGACTACAGTCCCGCCCCTACCAACTGCCCCCGCCCTGCACTGCCTGCAGTATGGGTCATTTTTCGCATGGCGGCCCCTTCACCGCGCCGCAGCTCAAGGTCATCCAGGAGGCCATCAGGTGGGGGCCTGGCAGGGCGGCACGTCAGCTTGCCTGGCCGCATAGGCTGTGCACCATAATCAGTGCCGTTGGCAGTGCTGCCGCGTTGCCCGTTGCTGCTTCGGTCACTGCCCCCCAAGCTTTGCGGCTGCTGCATCTAAGGTTTGCTGCTCCCCTCCTGCCCCCCGTTGCAGCCTGTCTACCTTTGCTGTCTTCTCGGTGCTGGTGCTGAAAGAGAAGCTGCGCTGGATCGATGCCATCTCCTTTGCCCTCATCTTCTCTGGTGAGGCAGCATGCGTGTGGCACGCAAGCTCGAGCTTCCCCTGCAGCAAGGCTTCCCTGGGCAGCCACCAGGGCGTGTTCTCCTCTTCCCCCAAGCCCCTCAAGCGGTCGTGCTACCTTGCTGCCCCGTGTGCAGGCGTGGCTGTGAGCCTGGTCAAGCCGGGGAGCAAGGGCGAGGAGGCTCCCGCCCCTGAGGTTGCTCTGGGACCCATGCCTGTGGCGCCCGCACCCGAGGCTGCATCCGCACCAGCGCCGGCAGTGGAGCAGGTCGGCGGCCGCCGCCTGCTACAGCTGGTCGGCCTCGGAAAGAAGCCGCTGGAGCACCAGGGGGCGCCCCAGCTGGACAAGACAAGTGGCGCGCTGAGCACAGGCAGCAGCGCTGACCAGCATTTGGATGAGCACCTGCCGGCCGTGCAGCTGCAGCACGTGCAGCAGGCGCAGCTGGCCTCTGCAGACCCCTCACTGGGAGACGAGAGGAGCACCGCTGTGCTGATTGCTTCTGGGGTGGACGTCTATGCCAGCAGCTCGCAGCAGGGGGTGCACTCCCGTGGGCACAGCCACCAGCAGGAGGGGCCGCCCGATGAGGAGCAGGCGGCAGCAGTGCAGCAGGCAGCAGCGGCGCAGCGATAAGAACCGCACAGTGCTGCGCCCGTGCCCAAATCCACGCCGCAGCGCTGTCCTCGTGCCCAAACCCACCACTCCCAAAACTCTCACTGCATGCTGACCTTCCTAACTGGGCGCTTTTAATTGACTGCCCCTCTACTGCTGCTGCTGCCCAGCGGCCCTTGTTTGTTTGCCTGAGAACTACGTGCGTACCCTTCAGCCCACCAAATCCCTGCCCTTGAACTGCCGCCAACCGCGGGCCGCAAGCTTTTGACACACGTGCCTTGCCGCCACGCCTTTTGATTCTTCCCCATGCTGCCCTTGCTTGGTAAGTTAGTTGATCTAGTGATACACGGGGCGCAGCGAACAGTGGGGTAACTGCAGTGCGGGCAACTCTGGGCGGTGTGGTCAACTTTGGGACAAGTCAACAGGCAGGCGGGTGCCGCCGCTGCTTGAAAATCGGCGGCCCCTGCACTGCACAGCAACAGCTGCTGCCGGCGGCCTTAGCTGGCAGCGGGGAATGCTGCTGCGGCTGCGGCGGGCGGCGGTGGCGGCGCACCCACGGGCACTGCAAGGGGGAGGGGGCGCGGGGTGGCAGCGCTGGGTGAGCAGGTGTACGGGGGACAGGAGGCGGCCAAGTCGAGATCATTGCCGGCGCGGCAAACATGCAACCAAACTGTGCAGTCGTGCTGCTGCTCACCCTCGTCCTCCAGCGCATCGTACTTGAACTGCAGGCAGGCAGGGAGCGGAAGAAGGATGAGAGGGTCAGGGATGGCAGCCGCGGGTATGTGCCTTCCAATTTGCCTAGAGGCGTCTGCACGCAGTCTGCGCCTGCGATGGCGCCACAGGTGCAGGAACTGCCGGCACTGCCACGGGAATGCAACGCCCTCAGCCCACCCACTGCCCAGTGGATGCTCTGGCCCCGCCCCCGCCACCCACCAGGAAGTTCTGCTTGAGGCGGTAGCACCAGCCGCTGCCTGCCTCGTCGGCCAGCGTGGAGTCAAAGTACACGTAGCTGCGGGACGGAGGGAGGGGGGCCAGCAAGCCACAGTTTGTGGGCAGCTTGTAACAGTCGCCAGCAGCTGGGGCAGGGCAGCACAGCTGGAGGAGCAGGTGCAGGTGCAGGTGCAGCACTGCACAGCAGCGCACACAACTCACGTGCCCTGCTCCCAGTCGTCGCCGGGCTGGCCCCCCGCCTTGGGCTCCTCGTGCCGCTGGAACCAGGCCGAGTGCTGCTTGTGGAAGCGCCAGGCCTGCCGCTTCAGCTCCCGCGCCGCCTGCAAAGGGTTTCAAGGTGCAGAGGTTCATACAGCTGCAGTGGGACGCAGTGCAGCCACCTCCCAACAGCCTGCACTGCCATGTGCCATGCTGTGCCTGCGCTGCGCTGCTCAGGCAGGCTCCCATCAAACCACCTTGTGCAGGGCACGCTTGCACACTGCCCCTGCCTGCCTGCCGCCCGCTCACCAGGTACTGCTGGTACGAGCCCGGCTGGTTGTAGAAGATGAAGAACAGCGTCTCGGCATCCAGCTTCTCGTAGAGCGAGGGCGTGTCAAAGATGGCGGTGCGCTGCACGCACAGGGTGGGCCACACGAGAGGGTTGAGGTGTGAGGGAGAGAGACCACAAACGCTGCTGTCAGCATGCATGAGTCGGTGCGCAATCCAGGCTCGGTGATTGATGGGCGGGAGGCGGGGTGGGCACGGCTTGTGAGCAGGCAGGCAGCAAGGCAGGGAGTGGGCGAAAGAGCCGGTCCAGCTTGTGCAGCAGGGGAGCAGGTTGTGGACATGTTGGGCGGGTGGGGCCGCAGCACCAAACAGCGTGCCCCACTGCGCTGTGCCAATCCCGGGCCGACCTTCCCCCTGCCAGCCCCACACGCCTGCATGGGGTAGGAGGCCGGGACGGGCACCGGCGGCGGCCGCGGCCGCTGCGGCACCGACTGCCACTGCGTGTCGGCGGGCTGCGGGATGGACCGCGCCGCGCACTGCTGCAGCACCTGCAGGCTCTGCGCCGGCGTGAGCGCAGCGGGCGTGTCCTGCAGGCCCATGGCCCGCAGCTGCGCCGTCAGCGAGTCCAGGCTAGACTCCGCCGCCAGCCGGCTCTCCTCGCCGCTGCCGCCGTCCAGCGAAGCGCGCGCGGGTGCGGGCGCAGGGCCCGCCGCTGCCGCCGGACCCACAGGCCGCTTCTGTATGCTGGCAGCCACCACCGCTGCCACAGTGGGCGCGCCAGGCTTGATGCCGTTGGCAGCCGCAGGGGCGGCACCAGGGCCGCCTAGCGAGGGGAAGGCGTCTGCGGGATGAGGAGGGGCAGGCAGTGATCAGTGAGCTGAGCTGCAACGCTGGTGCAGGCATGGCAGCTGCACAACACACCAGCAGATGTCGGGAGCCAATGGACACCAGCTTTAACACCCCCAAGGCTCACTGGAGTCTGCGGGGTTGAACTGCGGCGACTGCGGCACCGTGCTCGGCGGCGGCGGCGGCGTGCCGGCGGGTGCCGGCGCTGCTGCAGCAGCCGCAGCTGCGGGTGCAGGCGCAGACGGGGCGCCCCGCACCGGTGTGCCTGGGGTGGACGAGTCTGCCTGCCCTGCCAGCGCTGCAGCCATGGTGGGCACCGCGGCCGCCGCAGCCTCGGCTGCAGCACGTGGCGAGGCCACACCGCTGCGTGCTGGCGGGGGCGGAGGCGGAGGCTGCACCGGCGGCGGTGGCGGTGGTGGTGCCGCAGGCGCCACAGCGGCAGCTGCCGCCGCCGCAAACTCGGGTGTCTTTGCTGACGAGGTGGAGCGAGCGGGGGCAATTGTCTTCTTCTCCTCCTCGGCGTGCGCGGTCTCCACCGCCAGTCGCGTGTTGCCCTGCGCTGCCAGCTGCGCCTTGACAGCCGCGGCTGCCGCCTTCTGCCGCTCGCGCTCCTGCGGCAGTGGCGGCGCAGGCAGACTTGTGCGTATGAAGCAGCCCCCTTCAGCCTGTCAAGAGCAGGGAAGGCTTGCTGCGGTGCTGCCACTGCAGCCCCAGCCCTTCCCCTGCATGCTCCGCCCCCAGGGCAGGCCATGCCTTGCCACGACACCAACAGGGCACCATTCCACATGTGCCAGTGCACGCACCCGCTCCTCCCGCTCCTTCTCCAGCTTGGCCTCCTTGTCCTTGGCCACCTGCGTCCGCTTCCAGGAGCAAGGGTGGGCCTGTGAGCGCAGCGCTGGGGATGCTTGCAGGCCTGCCTGCCCCCGCGTGCCAGCGCTGCCTCGGCAGCAACACAGGATACCTGAAACGCGCAAGGAGTGGCGAGCCTCAAGCACCACGGCCAACAGCAGCAATGACGGCAGCAGGCAGTAGAAAGCCCGCTGGGGCAGCGAGAGCTGTGTATGCCCACCTTAGAATGGGAGGGGGGCGCCGCCACCACCGCATCCGTCATGCCATCCAGCTGATCCACCAGGTCGGCATAGCTGCAGAGGGTAGGCATGGCAGGGGAGGTTTAGAGTTGGCCGGCACGCACACTGGTGGTAACGCTGCAGCCGTCTTGTGGTCCCATAGGTGACCAGCTGGTAGCAGAAACGTGCCCGCCCAGCCGTGGCACGAGTACAGCAGGCCCAGCCCATTGCAGACCTCCCAGACTGCACAGGCAGGTGCAGCCCGCCCCTTACATGTCGTCGGGGGTGTCAAACTCTTCAAAGTCCTCCTGGTTGCGCTCCAGGTAGTCGTCCACCAAGTCCTTCACCCCCTCCACATCCTCGGCTGCCCAGCGCATGGGGGTGAGGCAACAGGCAGTTGCGGGGGCAGCCCAGCTAGCATGGGCTCATGTGCCCAAGGTGCTGATGGCCAGCAGCGTGCGCAGCACGCGCACACTTTCAGGTACATCTACAAACACCCCCTTACTGCTGCCTGTGCAACAGCCCTGGCCTTGCTGCCCGCACCCGCCATCGCGTCGTTGTCCAGCAGGCGCAGGATCTGCTCCAACCGCACAATGTGCTGGCGGTGCCGCGCGATGCTCTCCTCCATGTGCACCACCTGCCCATTTGTGGGGGAGCGCACCAGGTCAGGTGCATCCGAGGGGCAGCGCAGGAGTGCACGTGGTCGGCCCCGCAAAGTCGCACTTCCCACCGTTGCGGCTGCAGGCCGCTCGCCATCCCCCGCTGCTCCTGCAGGCCCTGCCGCCCTTGCTGCACGCACCCGCGGTGCCGGCTTCTTGCCCTTCTTCAGCGTGGCAGCCGCCTCCGCCTCCGCCTCAAACTCCTCAATCTGCCAGGCAGGGCGCAGGGGTTGGCGACAGAGATCAACAGGCTGGGCAGCTTCGTTGCCACATCATGCCGTCTTGCCCTGGCACCTGCTCGCATGACACGTGCCCTGCCCACCACAAAACACCACCCAGCCCCTCCCCTCCCCACCTGCGTGTTGAGCGAGTCCACGGTGGAGGTGAGCCAGTCGCGCATCTCCGCCTTGGCACGCTCCTTGGGGTCCATGGCAGAGCGGTTCAGGCCCTCCTGCGCCAGGAGGCGGGGCACGCGCTGCAGGTGAGCAGCAGCGCCGCGGACGGCTGCGCCGCCTTGACAACCACACCAGCGCCCACTCTGCAGCCGTCACCCGGGCTAGGAGTCACTGCGACCCAGCCAACCCAGCCGTTCAGCTGCCCTTGTGCTGCCCACATCGAAGCGCACCTTGGAGAAGCTCTTGGTCTTGGCCTCCTTCTCCACCAGCTTGAAGCGCTCCATGCGCCGCTCAATCTCCTTGCGCGCATTCGTGATGTCCGTCTTGTCCTTGATCTCGCTGCTGGCCATCCTGCGCAACGCGGGACACGAAGCCGGCAGGCGAAGGGCAGCGAAACCGTGAACCAATCGGCAGCGACCAGCGGTCCAGCGTGCAGGCAGATGCGGCAGTGGTGGGAGCGCAGCTGCTGTGCATCGTTGCTTTGCCGCCCAGCCAGCGCAGCGCACCATGTTTTGATGGAGTCACGCAGCCGCTGCAGCTTCTTGATCTGGTCCTTGAGCTGCAGCACCGGGAGTGGCAGCCCAGCAGTGTGTATGCTAACTGCCACATCAGCAGCAGCGACAACAGCAGCAGCAGCGGCGGCGGTGGCAACGGCTTGCCTGGCCCATACCAACACCATGCATTGCACTGGCTGTACAATCGTTCCAGACAGCAGAGCCGTTGCACGCTGCCGCTCGCCTGTACAAGCCAAGCGCTCTGGCACACATGCCACAGCTGGCCCCCAGCGCACCTGCGACTCGAGCTTCTCGCGTGCGTTGGTGTTGGCGGGGTCAGTGGTGTCATACTGCTCCTGGTGGTCGTCAAACACCTCCAGCCCCTCCTGCACCTTCTTCAGCGTCTTCTCAATCTCCTGCTGCAGCTTGCGCAGCGAGCTCATGTCTGCGGGCTGCGGGCGCCGCCGCCGTG
>VIYQ01002417.1:0-15672 GCA_009928355.1 Chlorella sp. CH2018 | reverse complement strand
TGCTGTGCTGTGCTGTGCTGTGCTGTGCTGTGCTGTGCTGCGCTGCTTCCATGCACAGTATGATTCATCGCATTCTGCCGAGCGATCCTTACTTTCACTGCCTCCCTTGACTGCTGCCTTGCTGCTTGCGCTGCAGTCTGCCGCTACGGCGTCCGCAACAGCGCCACCGGCAAGTGCAACTGAGCAGAGCGCCCCACGATCACGGCCTACATCTTGGCTGTGACAGACAACATGGCGTTGCTGCAGTCGCAGGGAGACATACTGTGACCACTCCATGGCGGCAGGGCGGCGGCAAGGGGAGCCAACTCTGCGCGCCTCTCACTCTGTACATGCAGCAGGCTGCAGGCTGGACTGCTGTCCACAGCGCATTCATGCTAGCTCCACCCCATACAACATCCATCCAACGCCTTTTTAAGTTCATCAAACTACATGGCGACTGAGCTGCAGCACTTATCAGCTGGATTCTCTGTTTGGTGGGTGATTGTAAGCCGGGCTGCCGCCGGGTCGGCGACGGCGCAGCAGGCGGGGCAGCGCCGCCGCCCAGATAGAGTTGGAGCGGAGCAGCCTGCATTGCGTCCCATCGCATCCCACTCACCCCATACAACTAGTTTGCCGCCTCGCAGGGCCCGGGGCGCAGGGCTTTCAGCGCGCTCCCCGCTACCCAGCTATGCAGGCGGCCCTGGCGCCCGCGGCGCCCGCCGTTCGGGCCGCAGTACGTCCAGCATGCAGCAGCAGGGCGGCGGCGGCGCGCCGCCCGCTGGCGCTGGCGCCGCACAACCCGCTGCGTGGCGCCGCCGCCGCCCGGCGGCTGGGCCTGCCGGCGCGCGGCCGTGGCCGCGGCCTGGCCACACACGCCATGCTGTCCACTGAGCAGCTGGTCGGCCTGGCCATCTTCTTCTCACCCTCGGTGGCAGCTGTCATCTACGCATATGTGCGTGGCAAGGGCAACCTGCGGGACGGCTTGTCCCACCTGCTGACCGATGTGTCAAAGGTGGGTGCTGTGCGGGCAGGCCTCACCCTGCCGGCCGCTGCAGCCCAATCGTGCATGGTGGGCCGCCGCTTGCATGCGCTAGGGTGTGCTGCATGTTGCCGCCTGCGTTTTTTTTGTGGGTGCTGCGCACCAGGTCACCTAGCGCAGGACATGGCACCCCAGTCTCGCCCACCGTCACCCTTCCCACATTGCGAAATGCCTGTTGTGTCCCTGCAGGGCTACTTCCAGCCGGATGTGGGCGGCAAGAACATCCCGGTGGCGGCGGGCGAGCTGTCTGACCTGGCGGGTGACGAGCCGCTGTTCAAGGCGCTCTACAAGTGGTGAGGGAGATAACAAACATGCAATGGAGCCTGAAATCAGCAGCTGCCGAGCTCCATTGCACGGCAAGTGGCTGTGCAAGGCGCCTGGCAAGTGGCAGCCGTGAGGTCGCGCGGCGCGAGGTACTTGTCGGCTCGTTCCGATGGGCACATTCCCCTGAGCTCTAGGTTGAATATGGACATTGCCGCAGGTTCATCGACAATGGCGGTGTGTTCAAGCTGGAGTTTGGCCCCAAGGCCTTCATCGTGGTGTCCGACCCGGTGGTGGTCCGCCACCTGCTGCGGGTGAGAGGGGGGCCACAGCACAGCAGGCAGTGCAGGCACAGCGCAGCGCAGGCTGCATGAGGGACGCATGGGTTGTGCTTTTGCGGGTCGCCGGACCCATCCAGCACCCACTTGCAAGTCTGAGTGTGCTTGTACTGAATTGCCTTGAACGTTGTGTGCAGGAGAACTATACCAACTACGACAAGGGCGTGCTGGCCGAGATTCTGGAGCCCATCATGGGCAAGGGCCTCATCCCTGCTGGTGGGTGCCGCCTGCACCCAAGTGGTGGTCAGCCCTGGCTTTCCTCTGGCTTGGTATGCGGTGCGCTGGATGCTATGCGCTCCTAGGTGGGGCCTACATGGTGCTCATCGCAGCCCAGCAGCCGCGCAACACGGCGCATTCTGCTGCCCCGCTGCCCAGACATGGAGACTTGGAAGGTCCGGCGGCGCGCCATCGTGCCCGGTGAGTGCTGGGGCTGCAGCCACGGCGGCGGCTTGCTGCTGTGTGGGTGGCGCCGCAAGCAGCCTTCGCCGCTGGGAAGAGCTCCAGATGTGGACATGCAACGCAGCACGTGCATTCACTTAGCACCCCCATTGCTTGTTGTTGCACACCTATCCACATATCAGGCTTCCACAAGGCTTACCTTGAGGCCTGCATCGCCATGTTTGGGCGGTGCACGCAGCAGACCATCAAGAAGCTGGATGCGCTCACGGCAGGGGCAGCGCCCGGTAAGCGCTGCTGTGGCTCTGTGGTCGCTTTTCCATAGCCTGTGATGCTGGTCAGAATGCTGCTGGTCATGCATAGGCTGTTACAAAGCCCAGGCACGCTCACTGCAGGGGCAGCACCTGCTGACTGCAGCTGGCGCAAGTGGGCCAAGTTGCTGCTGCTGCGCCGTGGCAGTGGCCAGCTCTCATGCTGTGTGTGGCCTGGTGCGTCAATTGCAGGCTCCCCGCCAGTCATCGACATGGAGACCGAGTTCCTGAACCTGGGGCTGGACATCATTGGTGCGTGAACACTTGCAAGGGTCCTACTGGCACGCAGTGCTCAGCAGGGGCAGCAGATGTCGGAGGGTGTGGCAGGATGTACAGCCGGGCCGCATGCTGTGCAGCCCCGGGAATCCTGGGGCTGGACATTAATGGGTGGGTGGAGCCCTCCGTTCGGTGCTCTTGCGGCGCACCATTCAGCCCTGGTGGTGCGAGCCACAGGGCACGGCGGGGCTGCTCACAGCCGAGTGCAGAGCTTGCTTCAAGTGCGTGGGTGGCGCTGGCGCTGACCAGTTGCAGCACCCATCCCTCCCCTGATGTCATCGCCTCGCTCCCTTGTTTGTGTGCAGGCCTGGGCGTCTTCAACTACGACTTTGGCTCCATCACCCAAGAGTCCCCTGTCATCAAGGTGCTGGGGCGGGGGGGTCAATTGTTTCGCAATGATTGGTCCCCAAAGTATGGAAGCTGAGCCGGCACGTCCTCCACGTCGTCCACCGCTTGCTGCACCTTGTATTGCGCCACTTAGGCATGCACACCTCCCCGCCGTTGACCGACCGGCAGGCGGTGTACGGCGTGCTGAAGGAGGCTGAGCACCGCTCCACCTTTTACATCCCCTACTGGAACCTGCCGCTGGCCAGCGTGCTAGGTGGGTGCCGCCGCTTGCCGGCTGTGCTGCTGCTACCCTGCCGCTGCAAGGCGCTGTGTGAGGGAGAGCAGAGGGGGCCCACCAGTAGACGACCGGGCCGCACACCCACGCTGCGACTCTGCTTCACTCCTGCCTGTCCTGCCTGGGTTCCGCCTGGATTGCCCCACCTGCAGTGCCGCGGCAGCGCAAGTTCCAGGCCGACCTGGCTGTCATCAACCAGTGCCTCAACGAGCTGATTGAGACGGTGAGAGTGAAGGGCGGGGATGAGGACTGAGGTGCCGGCTTGCCCACCGACCAGCCGGGATGCAAGCTGGTTGTTTGGCGGTGGCGGTGCTGAGCAGTGCGGCTTGTGCCACACTGCCAGTCTGCGCCCAGTTGTACAAGCGTCTCCCCCTGCTGCCTCTCTGCGAGCGAGGTGATGGCGTGTCAGGAGGAGCGCCTGCAGGCGCCGCTCCCTCCGTGGAACCTCACCCACAAACCTCTGCTTGTATGCCCACCTTGTTGCCCGTCGCCTGCCTGCAGGCTAGGCGACGTGGCAGGAGGAGTGCCTGCAGGGGCCGCTGTCTCCATGAATCCCGCATCTACAAACCCTTGCTTTTGTGCCCGCCTGCCTGCAGGCCAAGGCGACGCGGCAGGAGGAGGACCTGGAGGCGCTGCAGGCCCGCGACTACTCCAAGGTGTGCGGCAGCCTTAGTTAGTTATGTGGCTTTGCTCAAGGCCGTTGGTTTCACGCAGCTGCACGGCAGAGTGTGTTGAGGAGGTGTCGGGGCACATTGCAGGCTGGGTGCACAGCTGCAGGCCCGCAACTACTTATTTTTTCCAAACCATGCACACGATGCTCTGCAGGTCAAGGACGCCTCCCTGCTGCGCTTCCTGGTGGACATGCGGGACGCTGACCTGGAGGCCAAGCAGATGCGGGACGACCTCATGACCATGCTCATCGCGGGTGGGTGGGGCCTGGGTGGGTGAGCGGGTTCCTTGCACTCATGCAGCAGTGGCTGCTGGGACTGCGGCAAAAACACTTGCAGGAGAGCTGCGCGCAGCAAGCCGACTGCAGCCGGCGGTACCCCCCTCTGATTTCCCACCTCACCCCCACCTGCGCAGGCCACGAGACCACGGCGGCGGTGTGCACCTGGACGCTCTTCTGCCTCATGCAGAACGAGGCGGCGGAGGCCAAGATCCTGGCCGAGATTGATGCGGTGGTGGGCGACCGCGTACCCAGTGAGTGGGGCAGGGCGGCGACTGGGGCCGCTCTGATGAGCCTGGCCAGCAAATGGTTGTATGGGCCTGGCCAGCAAGTGCTGAGTGCACCCAGCCACCCACCCCCATGACCAAGCCCTGCTCCCTCTCACCCCCCGCTGCCCGCCCCGTGCAGCCAGCGAGGACATTGGCAAGCTGCCCTACCTGCGCATGACGATAGCGGAGAGCATGCGGCTGTACCCGCAGCCCCCCATCCTCATCCGCAGGTGAGAATGAGGGCGGCAGGGTGCAACGGCGCACGGCTAGCTGGCTGGGGGTCTGACGCCAGCCCGTTCTGTGCTTGCAACACCAGGCCTGAATGTTGTCTGCAACGGCACCTGCGCCTGGCGCCCAACTTAGCTGTTCTTCGCCTATCTGCTCACATCCGCAGGGCGCTGGGCGATGATGTGCTGCCCCCTGGCCTGAATGGCGACCCCAACGGCTACCCCATCGGCAAGGGCGCCGACCTGTTCATCTCCATGTGGAACCTGCACCGGTGCGCTTTGCAATGATGAAGATGTGGCTGTTTGTTGCGCTGCTGCCGCACACTCTCCTTGTGGCACACGTCGTCGTGTGCGCTGCTGCTTGCCAGGTGACAACCTTGGCACTCGTGCAGCCCCTTGCTGGCGCTGCCGCCACACTCGCCGCCTCTGGCCCTGCTTGCTGTGGCTACCACTAAGCCGGTAGCCGCACCTGTAGGTGCATCCTGCCGCCTGGCCTGTGCCTCCTCCCAACTCACCACCTGCTGGAACTGCTGCACAACCACGTGTGTCTGCCTACCGACCCGCAGGTCGCCGCACCTGTGGAAGGACCCCGACACCTTCCGCCCCGAGCGCTTCACAGGTGGGTGATGGGTGGTGCCTGCCCGCTGCTGCTGGACGGCGGGCAGCATGGCTGAGGGCTGCACCGAGAGGGGCGGACAGAACTGCTCAGCGGCACGCCTGCTATGCCTGTGGCTGCAAGTCTCGCTCACTCCTTGCCTGCGGCGCGCCGCCATGACCTCTTCACTCCATGTGCAGAGTGGCGTGGGAGCCCTGGCTTTGGAACCATTGCCCCTGGTCTCCCCCTATCCTGAGTTGGCGTGCGTTCTGACCACCCCGCTGTGCGTTCTGGCCACCCCCATTTTCGCAGAGCGGTTTGAGAACCCCGGCTTTGGCGGCAAGTGGGCGGGGTACAACCCCGATGCCCAGGGCGCCAGCCTCTACCCCAACGAAGTCTCCTCCGACTTTGCCTTCCTGCCATTCGGTGAGCCTGTGGCAACTGAAACGTGAGGACCCGGGCAGCGATGGCGTGCTGCTACCTGCACAGCAGGATCCGAGCCTGAGTCGCTTGTAATCCCGTGGCGGCCCTTTGCAGGCGGCGGCGCGCGCAAGTGCATCGGCGACCAGTTTGCCATCACCGAGGCGGCGGTGGCGCTGGTCATGGTGCTGCGCCGCTTCCGCTTCCGCCTGCAGGACCCGCAGTCGGTGCGTGTGCTGCTGGCTTCACCTGATTGACCAGAGCGTTGTGGTGCTGAGGGATGAGCGGCGGTGCGGGTGGACAGTGTGATGGCCATCGCCTGCAGGGCTGCAGCACAGTCTGTGCATGTGCTTGTGGCAGTCCAATGGACCGGCAACTGCAGCTGCAGGCGCAGTGTGTCAGTGAGCTGTGCAGAGGGCAAGGCAACACACACCCCGTCTCCCCGGCTGCCGGCAGGCGCAGCTTCAGGGCCCGCTGCCCGGCTTGTTCAGCCCACAGCATGCCGCTGCTGCCCCACACAACTGTCCCTCCCCCTCCTCTCAGGTGGGCATGGCCACAGGCGCCACCATCCACACAGCCAACGGCCTCAAGTGCACGGTGGAGCGGAGGAGCCTGCCGGCAGCAGCGGCTGGTGCTGCGGCAGAGCCTGCGACGGCGCAAGCGTGAGAGTGGCGGCGCACTGGCCGACTGGTGCAGCAATGATCTTGATTTTGACAGTTTTGCCCCCTGCTTTTCCTGCAATTCTACGTGTCCACCCGGCAATGCTGCCATTGCTGGCATTGCTGCTATTTAAGACCCAGCTTCACAAGTGATCGGGCGCACGCGGCAGCGGCGGCCGCAGCCCGCCCGCTGCTCCCTCCATCTGGCCGCCCGCAAGCGGCGCCGGCCCAGCATGTGCCTTTAGACGCTCACGCATGCGTTGTGAAGCATGTGGGGGGCCCAGGGAGGGCGGCATGCATGCGGTGTGTCGCCCGCTCGGCAGGGTGTCGAGACTGCGCCCCGTCTCGCCCGTCGGCATACCGCCTCAGCACATCGCGGGGTCAGGTAGCTGGTCACAATAGAATCCAGCGCCGAAACCCTACCCCTTCAGGCCTTCCGGAAGGTGTGTTCGGACGAACACACAACCCTAAGCCCCGGCGAGGCACGGCGCGGGGCGCTGCGCCCCTTGGTGAGGTCTGCAGGCCCCGGCGATTGCGATGCGCGCCTTTCATGCGCGTGGGTTGAGCCCCTGCGGGCCCCGCCGTCGCTGCCGCTGCGACCGCCGCCGCTCGCATTCACTCCTTGCTCTGTGCTTGATGCAGCTGCGTGGTCCGAGAACGCGGTGCAGCATGGGCAAGACGCTGGCCATCTGCCGGCGGGCGGTGATGTTGCCTGGAGAGCTGCTGCCCGAGCGCTTCAGAGCGCCTGGCCGCCACCATGTGGGCGCCGCCGCTGCCGCTGAGCGGCAGTGCTGCTGCTGCTGCACCTGCTGCTGGTTTGATGGCTTGCTTGCGTTGTGTGGTTGCCGGCATAATGGATCCCTTGCTTGTGGAAGGCCAGGCGATACGCTGTTGCTGCCGCGTACCGCGTGCCGCATGCGTAATGGGAGCACGCCTGGCCCCTATCATGCTGCAGGGTGTGGTCACACGCGTGAGCCAGCCGGAGCCGGGCGCAGGCGGCTACCCAACAGCCACGATCCAGATGACTGACATCATGGAGCGGGGGCGCACCAAGGTAGCATCCTTTTGTGCAGGATGTAATAACTTTCCAGCCAAGTGCGCTCCTCAACAAGAGCAGCTGAATTGCGGTGTGGTGCGCCGACAGGAGCGAGAAGTATTGGCCGTCGCGGGGCGGCTGCCATGCCCCGCTGCGATGTGCCAACTGCCCACTGCATGTTCCCTCCTCCCCGCGGTCCCTGTCTGCGCAGAAGCTGCACGTCACGCTGCCGCTGGACCAGGTGCTGCCTTATGTGCAAACACCCTCGGGTGAGGCGCAGCACTGGAGTGCAGCGGGTGCAGGGCAGCCCCTGGCTGCCGGTGTGGCAGTGCAGCGAAGCTGAGTGAGGGGCCTGAGGTTGAAGGCATGCAACTGGGCCAGGTCTGACCTTCCATCATTGCGATAATCAAACAATCAAACCATCATGCCTGCAGGCCGGCAGCGCAAACGGGTGGAGACCAACCTGGAGCGAGAGGAGGAGGAGCGGCGGCAGGCGGGCGTCAACTACGACATCCAGCGGTGGCCGGCGCTGGACCGCATCCGCGCGCCCAAGCGCAAAAAGTGTGCTGTGCTGTGCTGTGCTGTACTGTGCTTTGCTGTGCTGTGCTGTGCCGTGCTGTGCCGTGCCGCGCCGTGCCGTGCATGACCCATGCTTGGCATCCAACCCGACTTGCAAGGACAACTGTGCACCATCACCCCTTGCCCTGCTCCTGCCCTCCCCGGCAGGACGGAGGACGGCCCGCCGCTGCACGGCCCGCCGCTACAGCAGCGCCTGCAGTGGCTGGAGGAGACATCGGCCTCGGAGCGCTTCCCGCCTGGCACGCGCATGTGAGGGGGCTGTGGGGTTTGTCTGTGTGGGAAACGATAGGCGGGGCATGCGGCGCTTGTGCAAACCTACTTGAAGTTTCAGTTGAATTGGTGGTCGCTGGTGCTGTGTGTGGAACAAACAGCAGGGCACAGCACTCACGCCGCCCCTTGCGCTGCCACAGCAGCTGTGAACCTGGCATGCTGCCCTCTGTGCCGCAGCTGGGTGCGTGTGGCGGGCAGCGGGCTGTGGCCGGGCGTTGCTTGGGCCTTCCACCTCTGCAAGCGCCAGGACCGGGGCCAGCTGCTGCTGGCGCACCGCCCAGGTGGGAGCATGGTTGCAATCCAGCAGTCGCGATTGTGGCATGCCCCAGCCTCCTCATAGATAGCTGCTTGCTTGAGGCAAAGCACAGGAATGCAGCGGGCAGTGCACGGCAGCAGTGTTGCACTGACAAGGGGTGCGCTGTGTGTGTGTCCCCACCACAGGCATGCTGCTGGTGCGCTTCTATGGCGAGCACTCCAACATGTGAGCAGGCAGACCTGTAGCAGTAGCCTCTTGCCTGAAGTGGGCTGGCAAACTTGGGTGGCACTGCATGGGAGCGAGGTGGTCTCTGGACACCCATGCACCATCTGCTGCACTTTTCGCAAGCACGCGCCACCCCAATACTGCCTTTGGTACCGCGTGCTTTGTGTGTTTTGCAGGTGGGTCAAGCCAGAGGACGTGGAGCTGCCGCCCGATGATGCGGCGGATGAAGAGGAGTATGTGCGGCAGCTCAAGGCGGTGGGGCGACAGCAGAACAAGTGGGTCCACTGCCATGCACAGGGCTGGCTGGTGTGCGGTCCTGCAGTGCCATGCGGAACAGCTGTGCTGCAGTTGGCTGCCTGGCCTGACAAGCCCACAGGTGCACCCGGCTGGCCATCAGCTCGCTTGCTTCACAACGAAATGCTGGGCCATGCTACCCTTCTCTCTGCCTCAGGCTGAGGCTACTGGACTTGGCGCTCAGCGAGATGGAGGGCGCGCATGCGGGTAGGGCATCGCGGTGGGGGTGGCAGGGGTTGGGAGGACTCAGGGTGCCAGCCACCGCTATGTGTACCGCACCACACGGTCCTGACGCTGCTGCAGCTTCCCGGAAGACTTCCAAGCAGCGGCATGAGCAGCGCAGCGGGGTGCACGAAAGAGAGGCGGCCCGCACCAAGGTTTCCACGCCGCGGTTCCTTTCCGGAAACCTCCCCTCCTCCCACAAGCAGATGCCGAGCTGGAGCGGCGGCGCATGATCCACCAGTACGAAAACTACCTGCAGTCGCGGCACGCCCCCGACAACTGCTACCTCTGCAGGTGGGTGCACAGCCTGTGGCGATGGGGAGGGCTGGAGGAGATATGTCCTCTCGCTGCTGCACGCTCATGTGTAGCAGGAAGCCACCAACTGCGTGCACTGCTGAATGCCCCTATCCACGGCTCCAGTCCACGGCATCGCCCGCGCTGCAGCTGTCCAGAGCAATGGGACTAACCGACACACCTGCCGCCCGCACAACTATTGCACCGCGCAGGGAGCTGGGTGCTGAGCTGGAGTGCATCACCTGCGACCGGTGCGCCTGTCACGCACTTGTTCCTGTGCACTCAGTGCGCTGTGCACAACTGTGGATCCGGCTGCGGCTGTGCTCAGCCATGCCGGGGCCCGTTGGCCCGTCCACCTGCCTCCCTTGTTCACACTCACTTCCTTGTCCCTGCCTTGCAATTGCTCCTCTCCTCCCTCTCCTCTCTTCTCCCTGCCAGGCTGTTCCACCCGCTGTGCCTGCACTACCCAGCTGTCTCGGCCGCCGAGCTGCCAGGCGGCGCCTGGACCTGCCCCTGCTGCGGCGAGGAGCAGCATGTGAGTGGGCAGGGTGAAGCGGGGATGGTTGCACAGTCCCCCATGTGGTCGCTGCATGGCATCCTCTGCTGTGGTGGTGCGCCATGTAGCTCAATGCTGCACTCGACATTCGTTCAACACCTGTGGCTCGATCCTGCCCTCAACGTTCGTTTGATATTCCGGGCTGCAGGTGGGCGACAAGCGAGAGGAGGAGGAGGGCGGGGAGGGGTCGGAGGTGGAGCGCATGGGCCTCACGCCAGGTCAGCACACAGTGGGTGGCTGCAATGCACTCGTTGGATGCGCATGCATTGCCAATGCTGCGTCTGCACGGGCCAGCTCGGTTCCAAATTCCAGCCAGCAAACTGGCTTCTGTTGCCCTGCCCTGCCCTGCCTGCCGCAGACTGGATCATTGTGAGCCTGCGGCGTTTGGCCGTTGGGCTGGCTTGTGCCCAGAGGGGGTTACCAACACCTCAGCGCAGCGTATCCCAAGACCAGGCAGCCCGCAATGCGCCACTGTAACTGCAACCCGCTCGCCTGCTGGCGCGTCTCCGCCTCAATCGGCATGACTGCAAGTTAACTTGACTGCACCTGCACCCCCCCCCACACACACACATCACAGGAGGCGGCCGCCTTCCGCGTGTTTGAGCTGGAGCGCCCCACTGCCGAGACGCCCTTCATCAAGGCGAGGGCAGTTGATGGTTGCCGATGACAGTTGATGGTGCAGAGCTGCGCACAATGGGGGCAGAACACAATGTTTGCGGTGCCCTTCCAACTGTCCTTGTGGTGCGACGTGCCGCAGGGCCTGCTGGACCCCTGCACCAACACCAAGCTGGCGCCCAACATCCCGGCCGAGAAGCTGTACGACAAGCAGGCAAGCGGCCACGGTTGCTGCTGCGTTCGGTTTGCCTGAGTTTGTTTCTTCATGAACTCCTGCTCTCGGCTGGTGGGTACTCTGCGTGTGACCTTTTATTCCTTGCTGCTGACGCGGGCTTGGCACCACCCGCATGCGCAATGTCACAGGCAGCAGGGCTGGTGCCTCTCAGATCATGTTCCACTCAAGCCAGCCTCTCTCATGCCGCCGCAGGACAACGGCCTGAAGCTGAGCAACAGCTGGGAGGGCTACAGTGTGCTGCTCAACCCTGACTATCGGGCACAGGTGCTTCACAGGCTGCTGCAGGGCTGGGCGCAAAGCTGCAGCAGCCGTATTCTGTCTAAAGCGGTTCAAGCTGGCCATCCAGAACCAAGCTGTTCTGGTGGCTGGGTTGAAGCGCTTGATGCGCCTGCCACCTCGGCCTCTGCAGGTCCAGCGGTTCTTTGGTGTGCACCATGCACTAGCGCTGTATAGCGGCTCACCTGTGCGCTGCTGTGTTGCCCCCAACTGCCATCCACGGTGCAGGTCCAGTGGCGCTTTGTGAACCGGGCCATCGATGAGGTGGAGAACGGGCAGGTGCCGGCGGTGGTGCTGGTGTGCCGCAACAGCACCGACACGGGTGGGCGGGGGCGGGTCGCCCAGGGAGGTTCATCGGGCAACTTTATTGGGCAGCCGGCTGGTGTCAATTGTTGGTGTGCACGCTCAGCGAGCCTGCCGTCAACACAGAACCACACGCGTGGGTTAGAGCTGCCTTCATTCCTGCCGTGATTCCCTGCCCTGTTCTCATCAGGCAGGACACTTCCGGAGGCTGCGCGCCGGCGCCTCCTCCTTTGGGCTGCTGCACAGCCTGACCCAGAGGCCACCCCAACCCGCTGCTCCTGCCGCCACCCCCACCCTATCAAGCTGTGCAGGCTACTTCCAGCGGCTGCGCCCCTACCCTCGAGTCCTGCTGCGCCGCACCAGCGCCCGCTTCAAGGACTACTCCAAGACGCCCATCGGCTTTGGCATCGCCGTGTTCTGCATCGCCCGGGAGAACGTGCGGTGAGATAGGTTTGCGATTTCCAATGCCGCTGCCACACCGGGCTGCCGTCTGAACTGCAGCTGCTACCACACCACCACCCCGCCGGGTATTCAATGTGTTCGGACTCCACTTTGGCGCCAACTAAACGATGCAGGGCGCTATACACGCGCTTCTTTGACGCGTTTGAGCCGATGGGCGAGCCCAACATCCCGGTTGACCGCCAGCTGATGCAGGCAAGCTGCCCTTGCATGCCCTTGCGCCACTCGCTCTGTTTGTCAGCTGTCCTGTGGCTGGGTGTGCACTGCGACCACGCAGCAAGCCATCCAGCCCGTGTACGCTGCTCTGCAGCCCCGTCCACATTCACACAATGCCAAAATGCCCCCCGCTGCTGCAGAGCGATGCCTTCTACCAGCTGGTGGACCGGCTGAGGGAGTATGCCGCGCTGCACCACCGCGACCACTGGTGTGTCTACTGGGCCTGCTGAGTCTGCTGCGCATGCCGGACCTGCCGGGCGTTGCTGGGCTTGCCGGATGTGTTGGCCAGGTGCCCTGGGCATGCATGCCGCTCGGCCTTTTCTCAAACACTCTGTGCAACAGAGCAGTGTTTTGTCGTGGAGCAGCAAGCAACGTATTTGGCGCCCTGCTGCCCTTCAACGTAATGTGCAGGGTGCAGTGCACGCAGTGCGGCAAGTGGCGCATCATCACCTTCCAGGCACGCTGGCCTGGGGATGGATCGCATTGACACCCAATTGATGACACCCTGTTGGCTCGTTGGCCAGGGTGTTGCATGCCCGCGAGCGCACAGCGACCAGCACAATGACGTTAGCGGGTTCGATTGTTTGTCACCTGCCCCTGCAGGCGGCCCAGGAGATTGACGAGGACACGGAGTGGAGCTGTGCCATGCTGCGGTGCGCCAGGGTG
Organism: Chlorella sp. CH2018; assembly: GCA_009928355.1. Lineage (NCBI taxonomy): Eukaryota > Viridiplantae > Chlorophyta > Trebouxiophyceae > Chlorellales > Chlorellaceae > Chlorella > Chlorella sp. CH2018. The sequence continues at coordinate 2,832 of VIYQ01002417.1, read as the reverse complement.
CCGTGCGGGCTGTCTGTCGCACTTGCAATAATACTTGCAATAGCACTTGCAATAACAGTTGCAAGTCATCTGAACATGACTCGCGCATGTCAACAAGCAAGTGAACCATGTCTCGTCTACTCACAGCTGTTCACCCCGACCCAACCTACGCAGGCCGCCCTTCACCAGCTGCCAGACGCCGCTGTCCAAGCCTGAGCAGATTGGGGGCCACTATGCCAGGTGAGAGGAGGTCCGAGGGACGCTGTCGTGCAGCATGGACAGCTTGCTTTGCAGCATGGCAGGATTAGCAGGGTTGGCACTGTGCCCCACATCTCCTCCGCTCGCCTGCCCATCCTTGCCTGCAGTTGTGGGGCTGACTGGGCGGGCCCTGAGGCAGACGAGGCAGGGGAGGCGGAGCGTGCACCATCGGCCGCTGAGCGGCAGCAGGCCGAGCGCAGCCCGGCAGTCCAGCCAGGGGAGCGGCCTGAATTGGCGAGCAGCAAGGATGGCAGCCGGTGCGGCAGTGGCGAGGGCAGCCAGGGGAGCGAGGATGGCGGGGCGGCGGCTGATGATGCCACGCAGGCGCAGCAGGCACAGCAGGAGCGGGTGCAGCTGCTCGGCAAGCGGCAGGGTCCGCCGCAGGCGGCAGAGGCAGCTGCGGTGAAACAAGAAGAGGGCAAGGAGCAAGAAGGAGTGGAGGTTCGGCCAGTCAAGCAGCAGCGGCCCAGCCTGCACATTGAAGCAGGCACTGCGCCAGCCGCAGCAACAGCAACACCACCATCAGTAAACAGGGCAGAACCAGCCGTGGCAGCGGCCCCAACACCTGCGCCAGCAGCAGCAGCCCCCGTAGCCTCAGAAGCGTCTGTTGTGACACCTGTGGCTGCCGCCCGCCAGCGCAGAGTGGTCAGCTTTGCACCCACACCCAGCGGCGGCAGCAGAGGCAGCACGAGCCCGGAGGCTCCTGCGCTGCTGCCTGCAACCGGGGCGGCAGCAGCAGCTCCTGCCCAGCCGCTCTCGCCAAAACCAAGCGGACCAGCCAGCACAGCGGTTGGTGGGCCGACGGTGGCAGCTGCAGGAACGCTTGCAGTGCCGGCTGTTGTGGCAGCAACGCTAGCGGCCGCAGCTATTGCTGCACCAGCGACGGCAGCAGGACAGCCGGCGACCACAGTTTTTGCTGCATCGGCGACCAAAGCTGCTGCTGCTGTGCCGGCAACAGCAGCAGCAACTGCGCCGACGCCCTCAGCAGCAGCTACAGCGCCTGCCTCCTTCGCAGCTGGTGCGCGCAAGCCCTGCAGCCCGCTGATCCATGGGCCACTGCCACCTCCTTACCAACCCAAGCAGCATCAAGGAGCTGGGCAAGCACAGAAGGTGCAGCAGCAGCAGCAGCAGCAGCAGCCAGCGGCAGCAGCCCAGCCACCTCCCGCTGCACAGCAGCAGCAGAAGCAGCAGCCAGCGGCAGCAGCGCAGCTGCCTCCCGCTGCACAGCAGCAGCAGAAGCAGCAGCTAGCGGCAGCAGCGCAGCTGCCTCCTGCTGCACAGCAACCAAGCACAGGCACTGCCGTGCGAGCACAGCCATTGCTGCTGCCGCTGCCCTCAGCGACTAATGCCGTGCCTGCACTGCCCCTGCTGCCGCTGCCCACGGCAAGCAGCACAGCAAGAGCCACCCAGCAGCCGATCACAGGCAATTTTCCGCTGCCGCCGCTCGCAGCACCGCTGCCATGGCAGCCTGCCCTGCCGCTGCCGCTGCAGCTGCCGCTTCCCACGCTGCTGCCGCTACCGCTGTCCACCCTTCCCCTGCCGGGCCTGCCGTTTGGTGCGGCCATGCCCTGGCTGCCAGTGGCTCCTCCAGTCCCGCAGCTGCAGCTGCCACCCCTCCCCCTGCCGGCGCCGGTGGCAGCTGCAGCTGCTGTGCCGGCCCAGCCAGCTGAAGCAGAGCCAGCAGAACCAGCGGCTCAGCAGGCTGCTGAGCAGACCCAGCTGCCGCCGCCCCAGCCTGTGCAGCCAGCTCAGCGCCAGCAGGAGCGTCCCGCGCCGCCTCCACTGCCACCGCCCGCGCCGCCGCCGGTGCTGCCCCACCTGCCACCGCCACCACCACCACTGCCAGACCCACTGCCACCGGCATCGGAGGTGCGCAGTTCAGTGCAGCAATGCTGGTGCTGGTGCAGCCGCAAGCTAGCCCACCACATCCACAACTGCCCCGCATGTGCTGAGAAGCCCTGTGCTGCCGCTGACCCGATCAGCAACCACTTGACCAGCACAATCACTGCTCTACAGGTGGTGCGCCCCGAGCAGCTGCGGGAGCTCATCCACCTGCCTCCCCGCAACATCTCCCTCGACTCTGAGGCCGCAGCAGCAACGGGGGAGGAGGGCGGCGGCCAGGTGCGCCGGCGCCCTTTTGCCTGCCAGCCGGCATGTCTGCGGTGACCTTGTGGGTGGACAGCCAGCCCACACCAACGCCTGCTGGTTTTGTGTCAAACCGACCTGCAGGTGCTGACGGCGCTTGAGCTGGCGCGGCAGGCGCGCATCGCTGCCAACCGCGCCTACCTGGCGGGGCTGGGCCTGGGCCCGCAGGCCATGCACACTGGGCAGGTGGGCAGGCTGCTCCTCAATCCAGGAATGTTTGCAGCCAGGCGGTTGTTGTTGCAGGTTTGGATGCTGAAGGGAGGTGGGTACAAAGAAACGGCACGGCCGACCCATTCTCATCCGGATCATCATGTGCTGCATCAACATGCCATGCCACAGGTGCCGCCGCTGGAGCCCAGTGACCCGGTCGTGCTTGCAGCTGCTCGAGAGCTAGCCGCCCAGGCGGCGGCGGAGCAGGGCAGGCAGCAGGTGCGGGGTGCGGGTGGGTGG
>VIYQ01002416.1:0-18812 GCA_009928355.1 Chlorella sp. CH2018 | reverse complement strand
CGCACCCCCACCCCCACCCCACTTCAGCTCAGCTTACCGTGACGGTGTAGTCGCCCCGGTTGGCCGCCCCCGTGATCTGTGCTGCCTGCACGCCCTTCTGCGTCTTGCCGCTCACAGAGATGAAGGCGCCTGGGGAGGGCAGTTGCAGGGGGGATGGCAGGCATGTAGAGTGTGCAGCGGTGCATCCACCGACCAAAGGCATTGCTGGTTGCGAGGCTGCCGCTCACAGAGGTGATGGCGCGCAGGGGCGGGCGAGCAAGCGCAGCGGCTGCCTGTCAGCCGATCGAAGATGACGGTGCTACTGCTGGTGCTGAGTGGCACCGCATAGCCAGCGGCGCAGCAGCAGCGGCGGCGGCACAGGAGCAGACACCCACCAGCATTCACATAGCCTCCCCAATCGGTGTCCTTCGAGGGGCCGTAGATGTCAGTCAGGCCTGCACACAGGAGGAAAAATGGCAGAGGCGTAAGGTTGGAGAGGAGCCTGCTGACCGCAAACTGAGCACAGCAGGTCTTGCCCCTGTCGCCGCCCTTCAAGCGCGCAGGCTTGCATTCTGCCTGCCATGCAACAGACAGCAGTGCAGCAGCCACCGGTGTGCCATGCCAAGAGGCTCAAGGGATAGCAGCCCAGCATCAAGACACGCAGGTTCACCACAAATGGCAGCACCGGAAAACCAACCGCTCACTCTGTGGCACTTGCAGCACGGTGGCGCCCATGCCTGCACCCCGCAGCACCGTGCGCGACCGCTTGATCACCAGCTTCTCATTGAGGGTGTAGGCGCCAGCAGGGATTGTCAGCACCAGGTAGCCTGTGCAGACGGTTGGCGGGTGTTGGAGCGCTGTGCGTGCGGGGCTCAGGTAGCATGCGCATGGCAGAGCTAAGATAGCAGGCGGTGGCGGGCGACTAGAGGCCCTGCTGCTCGTGCATGCAACCCCCCCCTGCCCGGCAGCAGCGCTCAGAACAGCACGCACCATTGGGGTCGACGGGCTGTGCATGCGCCCAGGCCAGCGCATCCTGCAGCATCTGTGTATCGCTGCCGCCTGGCCTGCGGAAGTCGGTCACGCTGCGGGTGGCGGGCGGCGTGGGCAGCGGCACGCTGCCCTGCCGGTAGCCTGCAGGCAGAGAAGCGAGGGGCAGGTCGCACCCCAAGCTGCATTCCATGTCTCATCCCAACGCATCCCCACAGCATTCTGTCAGTGACCAGCAGCAGCTTCAGACCTACAGCCAAGCTGCATGGGAGCGCCACTCACCTGCATAGCTGAACTCGGGCAGGCGGCCTGCCGGGTCCCATGCTTCCCCGGCCGCGCCCCACAGCTTGCTGACGCCCGGCGCCGCCGCTGCTGGCAACGCCAGGGCAGCCACTAGCGCCAGGGCTGCCGAGGCCAGCATACTTCGCGCTGGCTGGGCTCAGGGGTTGTGAAGCATCGGGGCCAAGTGGTGGGTTAGGTGTGCCAAGGCTGGCGGCGGCGGTGGCGGTGGCAGGGTCAGCAGTGACCGGCAGCCAGGGTCGGCTCGGCCCGCGGTAAGCGCAACAGGATCGAAGTAGCATGTGAAGCGGTCTAAGGAGGCTTACCTGCCGCGCCGCGCGCCCCATCGGCGGCAGTTCGCCGGCTCGCTGCCCGGCTTTTTCCGAGGTCCCGCTGCGTGGTTTATTTGGCTCACGACGATATTCTGTAGCGTTGAGGACCGCAGATCTGGCGGACAGAGGCGCAGAACCCTACCAGCCGCCAGGCCCTGACCGCCCAGCACAGCGTGCCGCCGAGCGACCCCCCCGGCGGATCACCAACCGCCTGCCCGGGACTCCAATGGCTGACACCCTTTGCTTTGACTCCGCCCTTGCTTTGGTCCGAGCACATGGAAGTGAAGGCAGCAGGCCCAGATCTGGCGTATGGCCAGCCGCTGCAGGCGCCTGCCAGCATGCTCGCATCATGCCGCCGCTCCCGCAGCACGTGCATCCCCGTTCCGTTTGCACTCCCGTGCGCACCGTCTGATCAATATTTACAAAACAGTGCGAAGAGCTCGTAATCGGCGACGTGATGCGTGGGGCGTGCAGGCAGGGTTGGTGCACAAGGGGTGCGTTTGAGGGGACACGGGCGCGCGGCGGCGTGCTACGTTGGGTACCTCAGGGACATTGCAACGAAACGCGCAAGCCGCTGCGGCCCCAGGCAGGGAAAACCGGAGCGTGTCATGAAAGGAAACAACCAAAGAATTGGGGGGAAGGGAAGGGACGGGGAAGAAGGCACACTGGAACAGAGGCGGGGCGCACTGTTGCGGGACAAAAAAACAGGGGCGGCCGCAGCGCTGGCCGGGGAGCAGCTGACTCACGCGGGAGCAGCCAAAGAATGCAGTAGCGTAGCGCATGAGCACGCGTGCCGGCCAGCCGGGCGCTTGGGGTTCAGCTGGCGCAGGCTGCGCCTCACCACTTGGCCTCGCACTCCTCTGCAGAGGTGAAGGGAGGGCAGGAAGGGCAGTTGAAGAAAGCACAAGGCTCAACAGCGAGTGGGGCCACGTAGGGAGGAGCCGGCGGTTGCACGCGGCGCAAGGCAGCTGTTCAACTGTTGTTATTGCTTCACGATTGGGAGCTCCATTGCTGGGTGGGACTGACCGGAGTGGATGAGGTCGCAGGGGAAGACGTCGCGCGGCTCGGGGTACAGCATCTGGTTCTTGCCGTCCAGGTACCTGCGGCATTGCAGCGGAAGGAAAAAGCGAGTGGCTGAGCGCAAACCAGAGATGGGGTGCATTGGACACCAGCCGGCATCCATATCCCAGCCTGCCGAAGTGCCACCACCCGATCTTTGTATGGTGGGGAGAAGCCTCACACGCGTGCCAGCCACCGAATCACGCGTGGCAGCCACGGAGCCAGCATCGATACACAACAGGCAGTGGGGCGCACCGGTTGATCATCTTGCGGGTGGAGGGGTTGAAGCCGTCGGTGATGGTGATGCGGCGGCTGCGGGTGCGGGCGGTGTGCATCATGGTGCGCACCCGGGAGGCCAGCACCTTGCCCAGCTCCACGCCCCACTGGTCGAAGGAGTTGACGTTCCAGATGAAGCCCTGCAGAAGGTTCAGAGCACAGGACAGGATTGCAGCTTGTTGGCAGAGACGACAGGCACCACAGCCGCGCAGCACAAGGAGGGGAGAGCTCACACAAAGCCCTGTGACGAGCCGGGCACAGGGCGAGAGGCCAGCCCTAGCCAGCCAGCTGCAGTGCCGCAGGCCAGCATGCATGCAGCGCTTGGTACCCTGGCGCGGCATGTGTCCATGCTGCCCCAGTGCAGCTGTTCATAGGGCAGTAGTGCAAGGTGGGCACACCTGCGTGGCCACCCGGTTCTCATACAGCGCCAGCAGCTGTCCCACGCGGAATGGGCTCAGGCTGGGCAGCAGCAGCGAGGTGGAGGGGCGGTTGCCTGCACAGAAGCAGTGCGTGTGAGGGGTCAGGTCAGGTCAGCAGAGCGGTGGAGCGGCAATGGGAGCAGCTGGCAACATGCCAGGAAACGGTGCTAGTGCTGTGCAAACACAACAGCACCCACCGCTGAAGGTCTTGTGCGGGATGAGGTATTCGGGCACGTTCTCCGCCCGCAGCGTGACGCTGTCCTTGCCAATGGCCAGCGCGTCAGCCTGCAACAGAAGGGACCGGGCGGCCGATTGAGCGAGGGCTCAATGGGAGAGGGCAGCAGTCAGCGGAGGCAGCTGCCAAGGGCTAGAGTAAGTATCAATCACTAACAACTGCTAGCTGCTCGCCTGGGCAAAGAAGTTGCACATCAGCTCGTCGTGGTTGGACACCAGCTCGCCCTTGAGGTACACGCTCTGCTGCGACTTGATGGTGCCGATGAACTCGCAGGGCACAATGCGGCCCTGCAGGGGACAGGGGCACCAACACAGCTTTTAGTGGGCCGCAGTTGGGAGGTTTCTCTAGCACTGCTCAGCGCCGGTTTGGCAGGCAGCCAATGCATGTGTGCTTTGGCAGCGTGGCCGCAGCGCCCAGGCGGCAGCCACCAGCAGCGGTGCACACCCACAACGATGAGCACCTGGTGTATGAGCTGGTAGAACGAGTGCTGGCCGTTGGTGCCGGGTTCGCCAAAGTAGATCTCTCCCGCCTGCAGGCAGAAGCACAGAGTTCGCTCCCATTCAATCTCATAGATGGCAAGGCAGGGTGCTGCTTTGGAGCCACAGTTCACAGCTTGCCGCAGTAGAGCTGGCCCGCCGCGCGCACAGTACAGCATGGGGCAGGTTGGTGGGGCGAGGCAAGCGGCGCGGGCAGGACTGGCGGCAGACCAGATGGCGGGCTGGCGGTGCGCCTTCCTGGCTGCACGCCTTCCCTCTCAAGCCTGTCCCTGACCCTTCAACCTAGTCCCGTGCGCCGCGCACCTTGAAGGGCAGCGGCTCGCCGTCGATGGACACCTGCTTGCCCACCGACTCCATGGCCACCTGTTGGGGGGGAGGAGGGTAGGAAAGGGTGGAAGGAGGGTTGAAAAGGGTGGCAGAAACAGCTGGGACAGATGGGAGGAGGGTTGGGACAGGGCAGCAGAAACAGCTGGGACAGATGGGGAGGGCAGCCACAGGGCCGGCGGCTTGCCACCCAGCTCAACATTCCCTTTCGTTGCAGTCAAAGTGCCGCACGAGATGGCCAAAGAACCAGGTGCAACACCCGCGAGGTCCGCTGCAGCAGATGTGCTGCCAGCTGCAGTCAACCTCCGTTCAAGCCCCTCCCCCATCCCCAATGCCGACCTGCTGGATGTGGGAGGGGAACTTGGACAGCGCCTGGCAATAAGGCAGCACCGCCACGCTGCTGCGCCCCAGGAACGTGCTGTTCCAGATGCTGCAGAGCGGGGCACAAAGAAAGAACAGAGATGGCGATTGGGGGTGGGTGAGATAGGCATGCACAGTGCAAATCGCTGGGCAGGGCGGCCCCAAGCGGGGAGTGTCACAAGCCGCACGGCCTCCCAAGATGAACAACCTCCTAAAATGCACGGCCTCCCAAGCTGCACGGCGCCCCACCATGCACGGCCTCCCAAGATACCCGACCTCCCAGCAACCAAGCTCCCACCCCTCACCTGATCAGGCCCATCAGCACGGGGATGTTCTCCTGGAAAGGAGCGTCCCGCCAGTGCACATCGATGTCGTGCGCGCCGCGCAGGAACTCCTCGCACTTCTGCGGCAGGGTTGAATCAACCGGGCAGGCTGGGTTTGGTGCAGCTGCTGGCGACCAGGTGGTGGTGCACGGTGGCGCCGCGGGGGTGCGCAGTTCACGTGGCGCTGCCACAAAGCACAGGTGCGCGCCGTGCAGCTGTACTGCAGCGCCAGCGGGGTGCCCTGCCGTGCATAGGTGCCTCTGCCCCACTACTCATGCATAAGGAAGCGCTTCAAGCCAACTCGCCTCGAAGCCGTACTGCAGCGCCAGCGGCAGGATGCCCACAGCCGAGGTCACCGAGTAGCGGCCGCCCACCCAGTCCCAGAAGCCAAACGCGTTCTGCAACCGGGGAGCAGGATGGGCTCTTTGAAGGGGAGCCTACAAAACCGTGCACCCTGGAGTTGGCTGGCGGCCCAGCCCCGCAGCCTCGCTGTGTGCGGTACACAAGAAGGAGGCTCGCTGCTACCGGCAGCCGCCGCACCGAGCACCCAGGGCATCATGCCAGTTGTGTTGTTGCCCGCCGCGGACCCACCTCGGGGTCAATGCCAAACTCCTTGACCAGCTTGAGGTTGGTGGACACCGCCACCATGTGCTTGGCCACAGCCTCCTGGCCCAGCTCCGCCGTCAGCCAGGTCCTGCGTTGAAGCAGGGAGGGTAAGGGGTTTACTTTCTTGACTAATATTACCCAAATCGCCCAGCTTGGCTGTCAGCCAGGTCCTGTGTTGCAAGCAGAGGGGGCGGTGTTGCGGCGGTGGATGTACCAAGCGGCCAGAGGGTGCAGCGTGCAGAGGGGTGCATGCGCTGTTCAGGGAACCTGCTGCACGGGCGTCCCTCCCCCGGACGGTGCACACGCCAACTTCCAACCCTCTGCCCTCTGGCCACTCGACTTTGACCCCAACCAAAGAAGCAGTCGCCGCACCTGACGGTACGCGCGTTCAGCATGGTCTCGGTGGTGGTGAAAGTCTTGGAAATGACAATCACAAGGGTGGTCTCTGCAATCAATTGGCAGGGTGACGTGCATCCGAGTTATCGGCACGGTCAGCAAGTTGCAGGTTGGAGGCAGCAGACCTCAGATGGCTCCCTTGCAGTTGGGCCTGAGACACCCACCCGGGTTGAGGCCATTGAGGGCCTTGGCCACGTCCACAGGATCCACATTGGCCAAGAAGCGCAGCTTCCTGCGAAATGCATTGGGGTGGTGGGTGGCATGCTGTGTGGCATTGAATACCCCATGCTGGGTGGCATTGAATACCCCATGCTGGGTGGCATTAAATACCCCACTGCGAAGTGCATTGGAGCAGGGGGTGGCGCCAAACACACCAGGCATCCTGGGTGGCAACGAATGCCCCAGTTCAGTGGCATGGCAGCAGCCTTATGCAACCATGCTACGGCGTAGTGCCGCGCCCTCTGCCCGCGGCGCACCTGCCGCGCCCCAGGTCCTTGCACTGCTCATCAAACTGCATGGCGGTGTGCACAAACAGGGGGCCCAGGTAGGAGCCGCCAATGCCGATGGCCACCTGCAGCCGGGAGCAGCGGAGGCAAGTGCGCATCAGCCACAGGCTGCCGGGAGCTTGTGCGGCAGGGCAGGGCCTGTGAGGTGCGCTGCTGCCAACGGCCACTTAGACTGGAGAGAGAGCGTATAGGGACGCAGCGCACGTACGCAGCTCCATCGGAACGCTTGCGCACATCCGCAGGTGCCTAGCCCCATCTGCAGCTACTTCCCCGCTGCTTGAAATGCAAGCAGCAAGGCTGGCGCCGGCTCCTCAGCTGCACCCCAGCAGCAAGGCTCACCACGTCCGTCAGCGGCTTGCCGGTGGCGCCCAGCCACTCGCCGCTGCGCACGCGCTCTGCAAGGGGCACCAGTGAGCAAGGGCAGGTGAGGATAGTACGGCCAGTGCAGACCAGCTGTCTGGCACAGCCTGCAGCCACAGCAGGGCAGCAGCAGCACAGGGAGCCGCAGCCGCAGCACCGCAACCTGTGACAGCCGTGCAAGCACAGCTCCAGCAGCAAAGTGGCTGTGACGCAGCTAGCTGCCCATCCGCACACGCACCCGAGAAGTCACGGATCTTGTCCAGCACCTCCCACACGTCGGGCACCACGTTCTGCCCATCCACAAACACCTCCTGTACAGGGGAGCAGGCGGGCGGCAGAACACACGCATCATGTTTCAGTGCTGGGCAGAGAGTGCAGCAGCGACGGGAGGGCACCGTGGCCTCGACATCCTCACACACACACACTTCCCAAGGAGGGTCAGTTTCACTGGCTCATGTGCAAAGGGGCGCCATCATGCAACGCGCGGCTGAGCAAGCACCCTGCCATTCAATCAGGCTCTGGGCAACAGGCAGCGCCCCAGTGCGGCGCAGCAGGCACAGCACGCACCGAGTCGCGCGGCGCACGCAGCGCGGTGTGCAGCACAGCGCGGTCCTCCGTGTTGTTGATGTGCTCGCCTGCGGCAAGGGAGAAATAGGGTCAGAGACGTTGCAGGCAGAGGCAGAGAGCGCGGGGTGCCCGGGCGGGCTGTGCATGTGCCGGCAGCAGGGCAGCTGTGCTGCACATCCAGCACCACAACAATTGCAGCGCAGCCGCTGCGTACCCGCAAACATGGCGTTCATCTTGGTGCGCAGCTTGGCGCGCTCCGCCAGGTTCAGCAGCAGCTGCGGCAAGGCAGTCGGGAGAATGCAGAGCGAGGTGAGGTGTTCATGTTCCGCGGTGCAGCCGCTGCAACAGCAGCATTGCTAGCCACAGCTGCCTGCGCCTCCATGCCAGAAGCAGCGTCAGCAGCAGCAGCCCCTGCCCCCTGTGTCCCCTGCCCCATGATCGCACCTGCATGGTCGTCTCGTTGATATTCTGGCGGCTGAAGTCCACATACAGGCCGTTGTGCTCGTGGATCAGCGCGTCCGTGCGCTCCTCGTCCATCAGCTGGTCCCGCAGGTGCCTGCAAGGGAAGCGTAACAGCAGCAGTGAACGGGCAGCGCTGTGCCACGGGCGTGGCGCAGCAGGCATGTGGCTGCAGATCGGCAGCACGCTGCAGATCTGCCCCTCCCTCAGCAACAGCACACCCCGGCCAGCACCCAGCAGCACCCAGCAGCACGCAGCAGCACCCAGCCCAGCACCCACAGCTTCTCAATCTCCTTGGTGTGCTCCCGCAGCGCAATCCACTCGGGGCTGTAAGCGATGGGCAGCTTCTTGGAAGGGGTGCCCGGCCGGTAGGCGCTGCCCGGCCCGTTCATGCTCTCGTGCGTGCGGTCGGTGTGGCCGATCTGCGCGTACGCGGCGCGCACCGGCGCCGCGCCGCGCCGCGGCTGCCGCTGCTGCGCCGGGCGCCTGCGGGGGTCGAGAGAGGGACAGCGGGCGTTGACCGACGGCCGGCGGCGGCGGCAGCGGCGGCAGGCAGCAGGGTGGGGCTCGCCCGCCCGCTTGCATTCCGGCAGCTCTGCACATTCATCAAACCCTGCAGGCAGAGAATGCGGGCAGGCCCGGGAGCGGGACGGCCTCCCCCCGAGCGGCACCAACCCTTGCGCCTGGCGCCCCGGCCCCCCGCAGCCCGCAATCGGCACTGTGCTGTCACAGACCGTCGCGATCTGGGTGTCGGGCGGGGCGGGGGCCCCCAGGGCGCGGCGAGGGCACGCCCGATAAGGGTCAGCGGCGCCCGCGGCGCACCTGGCATTCAGGGCGGTGCCCGCAAAGCCGCTGAGGCAGGCCTGCATCCTGGCTGCTCCCCGGCTGCCGCCGAACCCGCTCGCTGGCCACTGAGGGACTGCCTGCGTCGAGACCGCGCTCGCTGCCGCGACGCCCCGGGTATGAGAAGGCAGTAGATGCGCACAGGAAGCAATGTGGAGCGCGATCAGAGCGCAGGAGCACACAAACCCCTGCAATGGCGGGCGCCAGCCGGGCTGCCGCCGCTGACGCAAGCGCCTTGCATCTTGGGTCGTTACACGCGGCTGGGGCGCCCTCAGGGCACCCACTAAGGGGCAACGAACCACATAAGATGTTCAGCCACAATTGCAAGCACAGCGGCTCAGGCGGCAAGGCAGGGTGCTGCAGTGCCGATGACTGCACCGAGCCGCCGCCGCCGCCGCCGCCGCACACTCTGCCGCCACTGCTGCTGCATCTGCCGTCTTCGTGACCTGGCTTTTACCGCTTGACCCACTGGAACGCCTTGCGCGCCTTCTTCAGGCCCGGCTTCTTGCGCTCCACAATGCGCGAGTCACGCGCCAGCAGGCCTGCAGGGTGGAAGGACGGACACCGGGCAGGTGCTTCAGCTGTCCTGATTTGGTGCGAGAACTGCGTGCGGGTGGCGGAGCAGCATGGCAGGGCTGCAGGAACTCCGAGGCACTCTGGAGCACAAGCAGCGGTCCTGGCCACATGGCGTCGGCAGCCCCACCGGACAGGGCAAAGCACAGCAGGGCAGCCTGTTGCAACACAAGCTGCAAGCGCCGCTCACCCTCAGTCTTGAGTAGCGGGCGCAGCTTGGGGTCCCAGTTCTGCAGCGCACGCGCGATGCCATGCCGCACCGCCTGCCGCACAGGGGTAACGAGCGCAGCGGAGCAGCTGTGCTGTGAGGTGGTGACTGCTGCAAGTGCCGGCCTGCAAGGCCCACTAAAGAGGGCCGGCGCTGCCGCCTTGCCCCTCGGGAATTTCACCCCCCCTGCCACTCCCCCACTCCCCAAGGCCGCACCTGTGCCTGCCCCGTCTGGCCGCCGCCCTGCACGCGCACCATCACATCCCACATACCCAGCGTGCCCGTGGCTGCGGCGGGCGGCAAATGCGGAACGCCGTTCAGTTGGCACTAGAAGCAGGCAGGGTGTGAAGCGAGGCCGCAGCTGCGGTGGCAGGCTGAAGCGGAGCAGGGAAGGTGCAAGCACAGACGGGGCTCTCTCTGGACCGAGGCATGCAGCGGCAGCAGCAGCCCACCCAGGAAGGGTGCCATGATGTCGTTGCGGCGCAGCAGGTCAGGGAAGTATGCATCGTACGGCCGCTTGTTGACCATCAGGTGGCCTGGTGGAGGAGGGGTGCAGCAGCAGGGTGGTGAGCATCGAGCAGCATGGCCACAGCCGGAGCAAGCAATCAGCTGCGCCAGTGAGGCGGCAGTGGCGGCGGCACCACAGAGGCAACTGCAGCGGCGCCTCCAGCATCGGCAACTCAGCAAGCCGCAGCAGTGGCGACAATGCAGCAGCCACTGCCTCACCCGCTCCCTCCTTGAGCCACACTTGCGCCACGCTCGTCTTTCGTTTGCCCACGCCAAACGCGCGGCCGCTCACGGGGTCCAAGCGGCGCACCCAGCGAGCTGCAGCTGCCTCCTGCGCAAGGCATCACATGGTGCATGCAGCACAGCCACTCAGCCGTCGATGCTTCGAAGCACGTCGAACCCCACACAGTGAAACATCAAGGGATGCCGCCGGGCCTGATGCAAAGAAACCAGCGCTCCTCGCCTTGAGCTGCTCCTCGTGCCGGCGCCGCGCCTCCTTGGCCTCGTCGTCAATGTCATACGACAGCAGGTCCTCCAGGGAGGGGAACTCTTCCGTGTCCACCTGCAGGGGGTGCCAAGCAGGTGGGTGCAGGCGCGTGATGCATCAGCTTGCGGTTGCACGCAGCAGGTCATCAGCCGCGGGCAGCTCGTCGGCACAGCATCAACTACCCAGCAGCATCAACTACAAGCAGCAACAGCAGCAGCGGCAGCAGCGGCGCACCACCACCACCATCAGCAGCTAGCAACAGCGCACCGGCAGCACGCCCTCGAAAATGTCCCATGCGGTGGACCAGTCGCCTGCAGCAGGAGGGTAGAGCACAGGTGGACACATAGCATGCATGGCATGGCACTTGCACATAGCCAGGCAAAAAAAGTGGTCAAGCTAGGAAGCACGGCTGTGCAGGCTGCTAGGACGGCTGCATTCCAGGGTGGTACCTGCCAGACTGCCAGAGGCGCAGCGCAGCTGGTGTGGCCGCAGATGGACCAGATGGGCCAAGGCCAGGCTGCTTGCATCCTCCGTGCATGCAAGAGCTACTGCTGCAGCAGCAACCTCAGGAGCGCAGCGCACCCTGGTCCATGGCTTGGCCCCACGCCTCCAGCGCCTCGTCGGCATCCGCAAATGTGAGCTGCCCGGACTCGCTGCGCAGCTGGGCCGCGCCCTGCTGCTGCTGCTGCTGGCCGGCCTCGCCACTGCTGCCGCCGTCGGCGGCGGCAGCAGCAAAGGAGCGTTGCCCGCCCGCCTGCGCCGCCGCCCAGCTCGGCTGCTGCAGCGCCAGCCGCTGTAGCGCGGCTGCAAGGCCCGGCAGCGTGCTGGCTATCCCGCTGGCTGCCGCCGATGCCGGCGCGCCCTGCAGCGCCGCGGCGCGCTGCAGGGCTCTAAGGCTGGCGGTCAGCATGCTGACGCACCCGCCTGAAGGCGTGTCGCTACGGGTTTGGGGAGGGCGGGGGTGGGGGCTGCTCGGCTGGGGCTGGAGGAGCCTGCGTCTAATCGTGAAGCGACGGGGGTGGCGGATCGCGCACGATGGCGCGCAATGGCCGCAACTTGGTCGCCATGCTGGGCCGCCGCCAGCGGCATCGCAGGAGGCCGCCTCCACCCGGTGAACCGCGACAGGCTGCACACTGTGAACACTTCCCCAACCGCGCGTTGGGCACAGGCTTGGTTACAGTCAAACAAAATCAATTCAGGCAACAGCGGGTGCCCCAGCTGGACGGCACAGGCAGCTCCGCACATGCGGCGGCACGGTGCAGCGGTTAGCACGGAAACAAGGGCAGGATGCAGGGCTGGACGAAACGACAGTGACGAATACATGAAAAAAATAACAAGGGAGCAGCGCTAGTGAACGGCAGCGGCGGCGGTACACATAGGAGCCAGGGGTGAGGGCAATGCTGTGCACTTGAGACAGCGAGCACTTGGGGCGGATCCCGTGACGATGGCGCGCAACTCTATCGTAATTCTATTTTGGGGGTGGGCAAGTCTATATGCAAAGCAGATGGGTCATAGTTATCAAGGGATGCATTCATACAGGTGGCGAAGCCGATGAGGCCAGTGCATCTCTGCACACAGCGGCGCTGCCGGGCCAATGCGCCCGGCCAGCTGCTGCTGCTGACCTGCCTCACCGCGTCATCGTGCAAAGATGAGCAGCTGACTGCCAGGCCGGCTGGCCTAGCTGCCTCGCAGCATGCTGTTGTGGTTGGTGCTGCCAGTGTTGCCGCTCTCCAGGCTTCCGTCCGCCTCTTCAGCCACAGGCGAGGGCAGGTGGCCTGTGGGCATGCGATGCATGGTGGGTGGCTTGCCTGGCGGGAAGCCATTAGGCACGCCGTTGGCAAAGCCGCCGTTGCCATGCACGCCGTTGGCACCGAAGCCAAGCGTGTCGCAGTGCCGCGGCGCGGCGCGGCTGGGCAGCGAGGGCTGCGGCGCCAGGCGGCCCACGCAGGGCATGCATGCCAGGGCATGCTCCCAAGCGTCAAACACTGCAAGGGGGGCCAGGGTTGGGGCAAGATGAGCAGCCGCAAGCAGGGTTGAGGTGACTGTGCATGATGCGGCGGCGCAACACAACAACCGCCTGCAGCAGGGGCGCCATCCCAGCTGCCCATGTGCTCTGCACCAGCCGCTTCCCAGCCTCAGCATCACTCAAGGTCCCGCTCCAGCCCCCCACTCCAGCAACCCCTGGCCCCTGCCAACCAGGGCCCACCTTCATGGCCGGGCGTGCCAAAGGCCAGAGCATAGGCAATGCCCACAAATCCGGCGCCGCCCACGATGTTGCCCAGTGTGGCGGGAATGAGGTTCTTGGTGATGAAGGTGCCTGCAGGTGCAGCAGCAGGTCCAGCAGCGCCTGCGTCACCAGCACAACTTGGAAACCCCGCACCAGCAGCCTTGCTGCAGCCGCAGGCCTGCCCCAGGCAAGCGAAAGCGCAAAGGCACGGCCCAGTGCTGCAACTGTTGCCTGCGGGTCCACCGCTGCGCAGCCGGCGGCTCACCAACAGAGATGTTGCTGCCCAGCGCCATGGAGAGGGGGATCAGATACATGTTGGCCACTGCAAGAATGGAAATGCATGTAGCAGTGGAGCGCGCAGTGCGTTGCTGTGGGTGGCATGCACCAGTTGAGCTGGGGCTGAGCACAGGTAAAGGCGGGTGAGGAATGGCGGGTTGCTGGCTGTGAGGCAGGATCGAGGACACAGCAGGCGCCAGCATGCTGCCCCCCAAGAGTGGGCAGCAGATCACCCAGCTTGCTGCCCCCCCGGGAGTGGGCAGCAGATCACCCCCGCGTCTCAAAAACAAAAACTCACCGCAATGCTCAAAGCCCATGCTGACAAAGGCGGAGTTGGGGAGGAAGATGCCCACAAACTTGCCTGCAGGGGGGGCAGCAGGAGAGGTTCATTCATGTGAGAGGGAGCGGGAGAGCGGCAAAAATAGGCTCTGAAGCTTGTCTGCGGGAGCGGAACTCGAATTGTGGTTGAGCAAGGTGCAGCAGCCAACAAGAGGGTGGGCAGACCCACAGCTTGTGTCACGGGTCAGCAGTGCAGCGGCCGCTGCATTGCTTTCACAACTGCTGGACGCAGGGCGGTAACCAGACACCTCACTCACCGGTGAGGTCACGGGCCATGTTGCCCTGCCACACAGCCAGGCACACCAGCCAGTTGCAGAGGACGCCTGCGGAGCAGGTGCGGTGCACGTTACGAACTGGCGTTGTGCATGAACGGCAGGCAAACCCCAGCATCTGCCGCTGGCAGTGATCATGTCGAGCGTGCTGTGCCAATTGGGCGTGCTGTGGCACTCCACTCACCTTTGCAGAACGTCACTCCAAACGAGTGTGATGTCTTGGCAAGTGCCAGGCTGCAGCCGACAAGGGATCGGCAGCAGAGCGCACGTCAGGCATGCAGCGTGGCGGCAGCACATAAGTGCGCTTGCAGAGGCTGACCAGGCCTGCTGTTGCATTCAAGCCATTCAGCCACAGCAGCGCACAGCAGTGCTGCTCCGCCCCCTGGCAGCTCCCAGGCAGGAATCCAGCAAGCGTGGGCGGCAGGTGGGAACACACCCGGCGACTCACTCGATCACAAAGTCCTTGCGCGTGCCGTAAAACACGTCGCCGCCCATCATCAAACCCACCTGCGCACAAGCAAGCAGAGGAGCAGTGCTGTCAACCTCCCTTGATTGCCACCAGCTGCCGGACCTTAACTTTGTTGCGAGTGCCCCAACATCGCATGTAGCAGAAGGCAGGCGTGGGCAGGCTGCGGCTGCTGAGCTGCTTCAGGGCGCGGGGCAGGCTTGGTGCATGGGCAACACACGCGCAGCAAGATGCGGCCGCCCAGCGCAGCGCAGCGCAGCGCAGCGCACCATGACCAGCGATCCCAGCAGGTTGCAGAAGTAGGACACCAGCCAACAGCGCAGCAGGCCCAGCAGGCCGTACCGCCCTGCGGCGCAGCGGGCACGGCAGGGTTGAGGGCAGGCAGTGTCGGCAGCAGCAAGGCGGAGGCAGACGGGTGGGCATGCAGCTCGTGTTCCTCTAGGGGGGAGTTCAGGCGCCTCCCGAGACAGCAGCATCAAGCCAGGCTGGCACTGTGCAGCACTCGCAGCAGCGCACGCAGCCAACGGCACGAGCCAGCCTGGGGGCGGAGCCGACAAGGGCCGCCAGCCTCACCTTCCGCCACGGCGATGGTGGCGTACATGCAGTTGCTCGTAAACAGGTCGGCACCCGCCACCACACAGAGGGTGAGCCCCATGGGGAAGCCTGCAGGGGGTGGGTGTTTGAAGGTGCAAGCGATGGGCATGGGCATGCTTGATCGTTCGCCTGCTGCAAGGGCGGGGAGTGAGGTGCAGCTGGCAGCGGCAGCAGGCGTGGCAGGTGCAGGCCCAGGCAACTGCAAAGCCAGCTGGCGAGGCAGTGGCATGCGCGTTCATGACATGCGGCCAACTTCACTGCTGCCAGGTGAGCCACAGCAGCCACAGCAGCCTGCAGCACAACCTGCCACCCCACGCTGTGCGGCGTGCACGCCTGCACAACCTGCCACCCCAGTGTACAGCGGCACACCCGCCTCCCCAGCGCAGCAACACTCGCGCACCGAAGATGCCAAACAGGAAGTTGAAGGCGCCGGGCTGCTCCAGCCGGAACTCCTTGCTCAGCTGGCCACCCACCAGGGAGCACAGCGAGTAGCCCATGGAGATATAGGCACCTGCGGCCAGCATGGATTGCAGAAGGTGCAGTTCGCGCATGGTGGAAAGGAAAGCAGCTGCGGTAAACCCGCACGAGTAGCCCATGGAGATGTAGGCACCTGCGGCCAGCATGAAATGCGAGGGATGCATGGACACGCAATGGCTGAACAGCAAGCAGTTGCGCACGCGCGCGTGTGTGAGGTCACCCTGCGCGAGTCGCACTTGTTAGCCTGGTGCCAAACAAACAGGCTGCAGCGCGAGTGCACGCTGGAGCTGGAGCATGGCTGCGCGCTGAACCAGCACAGAAGTGCGAAGCACGGGGCACACCCGCTAGCATGCCCAGGATGATGAGCTTGGGCAGGGGGTACAGGTTTTTCTGGGCAGCCGCCTCCATATGGAACGCATCTGCAGGGGGGGCGCAGCGTTCACACACGTAGTGACAAGCAAAACAAGTGGCTTTAGAAGTGCATATGAGCATCGGAAGAGGGCGCAGGGGGCAGCATCCAAACACGCATGGCGACAAAACACCACTCCAACCGCGTGGCTTTAGAAGTGTGCGGGGGGTGAGAAATGAGGGGCGGGGATGCGGCTGCCGCATGTGCAGGCAGGGCACAGCAGACCAGCATTTGTCCAGCGGCAGGCCTCAGCACATTCAGGTAACCCCTGGCAACCCCCTCCACTGCACCCGCTCTTCCAACTGCTCACAGTTCTCAGGCGGCGAGGAGATGGCCTGGACAGCGCCGGCGGCGGCAGGCGCCGCCACATGGGCCGCAAACGAGTCGGGCTTGTGGTCTTGCTCTGCAGAGTTGTTGCGGCAGGGGTGCAGCTGACAACAAGGCGGCCAACAAGGGGGAGAGCGGCAAGTGCGGGCAAGCGTGGTGGGCGAGAGCCAGCCCCGCAGCTGCCCAGCCGCCGCCGCTGGCTCCTTGCGCGGCGGCGGCAGCGGCGGCGGGGACCAAGGCGCTGCTGGCGACCGTCAGCGCCTCCCAAAAGGTAGCTCAGTGCTTGCCGTGGGCCCTAGCAGCGCTCACCGGTGACCAGGCGGCCGTGGAGCACCCGACTAAACAGGCGGTCGTGTGCCTGCAGAGTCTTGGGCCTCGAGGCCATATTGGGTGATCACTGCCGGCTGCCAGGAGGTGGGTGGGGCGGCTGCAAGCTGTGCTTGCCGCGGCGGCGGAGGGTGAGAGTCACCGAAGTGCCGTGTGCGGTGCGCAGCTCCTGCTGCTTGTATGATCGTGCGGCTTCTCTTGGTTTGCCAGCGCCACGAAACGGCGGCTATTGATGCGCTGTTGGGTAAGGGGATCCGGCGTGCTTCGCTCGGATGCACCCCCGTGTTGGGGGACCCATCCACGACGTCAGAAACCCACAAATGAACGGTCAAGGCCGGTAAAGGGGCAGGGGCGGGCTTGGGCACGTGCGGCGCGTCACCGCCGCTGCCACTGCCGCCCTTGCACAGCAGCATCGTGGCCATTTCGGTGGCTCTGGTATGTGTGACTGAGCGAATAATTACAAGCAGTGACGGCACCTCGCTAGTGCTCGCCTGCTGCCGCCGCGTCTCCTCACTGCTGCTGCTGCTGCTGCGCCGCCGGCCCGCCCTGCCGCCGCTGCTTCTCCGCCTCCACCTCGCTCAGCATGCGCTCCACCTCTGCGGCGGCGGTAAGGTAAGAGCAAGGGATGGTGTCAGAGCTGATGCATGTCAGAAAGCGTGGGAGTCGATGCATGTCAAAAGGCAGCAGTTAGGTTCGTGCGTGCAACCCCCACCCTCCCAGCATGCGCTCCGCCTCTGTACTAGCATCTCGTCCAGCCACTTCTGCACCGAACGCTGAGCACCGCTCGCCACGCAACACATCAGGCAGAGTAATCAGCATGCACCCACCGGCGCCCCCTGGCATTACCGCCGGCTGCTTGCACACA
Organism: Chlorella sp. CH2018; assembly: GCA_009928355.1. Lineage (NCBI taxonomy): Eukaryota > Viridiplantae > Chlorophyta > Trebouxiophyceae > Chlorellales > Chlorellaceae > Chlorella > Chlorella sp. CH2018. Next base: position 1,651 of record VIYQ01002416.1, on the reverse strand, counting down.
ACACCCTCCACAGCAGGTGAAGCTGGATGACTGGCAGCCAGCACCCACCGGCATCGGGCATCTCCTCCAGCCGCTTGCGCATCACCGCCTCCTCGTACTCCTCCAGCTGCTTGACGTACGTCATTTGCTGCGGCAGTGGGCGAGCCAGGCAGGAGGCGGCAGGTCAGGAACGCTCCGCATGCTCCTCCAGTTGCTTCGCGTCCGCTACTGCAGTGTCGTTGGGCGGAAGGGGAGGCGGGTGCTGCAGCAGCGCGGCCAGCATGGTGCAGCGGAGCGGAGCAGATGCAGGATCAACGGCACCCCTCCCTCACCAGCAGCTCCTGCTGCATGCAATGAGTCCCAGACTGTTGCAGCCTCAGCCACCCTGAAACTCAGCACAGCACGCGCCCCCACCTTGGTGGCCACGCGGTAGAGGTAGGAGCCCACCCAGCCGAAGCACAGCCCCACAAAGATGATGAACTGCGCCCAGTTGCCGGCAATGCCCGGCTCCATGCCCGTGGCCTGCACACAGATCCGCGACAGTGGTAGCAGTCAGTGCCACGCGCCACCAGCGCAGGCACACAGCAGGCGGCATGCCACGCCATGCACTGCGTCACGGGCGCTGCATGCCCGCCACAGCCGGCGGCATCCCTGCCAGCACCTGCAGGCCGTAGTACAGCGCATAGCCGGCACCGATGAGGCCGCCGCCAATCAGGATCACGTCCTTGCGGCTGTACCCAAACTCAGTGTTGCGCTGCGGCAGCGTGGGGAGAGGCAGGGCCCAGGTAAGCTGGGGTGCGATGCAGCCAAAAGCAAGGCGGCGCATGGGCGGGCACCGGCGGGAGCCGACGCTGCCGGTCAGTGCAGAACACGCTGGCAGCACACCTTCAAGCCGCCCAGCCTATTCCCCTTCCAGCTGTGCTCCCGCAGCACCTTGCCCAGCGCACCTTGACCTCGCCGCTGCCGCCCTGCTGCTCCGCCCGCGGCGGCGCCGCCGCCAGCCGCCGCCGGGAGCCGCTGGCGCCCCGCGCCGGCTGCAGCGCCGCTTGCCGGAAGCAGCATGGGGTGCGGCAGGGGGCTGGGGCCGCCAGCAGCGCGCTGGGGGCCACAGGGCGCCGGGCCAGGGGCGCGGCGGTCGCAGAGGCCGCCAGGGGGCGCGCGGCCGTGTGTGCAGCGTTCATGATGGGCAATGCACTTGCTGGGCGGTGCGGCGCAGGGGCCAAGGCGCGCGAGCGGTGGGGGTGGGGTTTGTGAGCGCGGGGGAGAGGCCTGGCCCGCTGGGCTGCGCCGGGACGAACTGTGCAGGCTTGATCGGGGCGGCTGGGAGGCGGCAGGGTGCGCCCGGCCCCCCGCTGCGCCCATGCGGTGAGAGAGTTTCGTGGGCAGCCAGCCCGCGCACCCCCCGCCGATCACCCCTGCCTCGCTGTCGCGCCACCAGCCACCTGCGGCGCCCAGCAGCCCCGCCAGTCAACCGCGCCGCCAGTGCCTTGCACCAGCCGCCGCTGCAGCGCCAGCCCCACCCCACCCGTCCAGCAGCAGCCCCGACCATGGTAGCAGCACAGGCCGTCGTGTGCGTGGCGCCCGCCGCCTCCATCTCCGGCCGGCTGGGCGGTGCCGCCCGCGCCCGCGCGCCAGCGGCGGCGCTGCGCCCCGCGCCCCGGCAGCTGGCCCT
>VIYQ01002413.1:0-34296 GCA_009928355.1 Chlorella sp. CH2018 | reverse complement strand
GGTCCTCGGGGTGCCTGTGCGGGCATGTTACAGAAAGCTACGAGTCCTGGCACTTAGAGTGGCCTTTGCTGGCATGGTACAGAAAGTCATGATCCATCACTATCCATGCAGTTGCTTGCCTCCATGATGTGAGTGCACAGCGCAACTGCAAGTCCTCCTGCTGCCTGCTGCAGGAGCCACCCACACTGCGCGGCCCTGGCCCCTCGTACTCGCTCTATGAGGCGGCCCTGCCCCGCATCCTGCAAAGCCTGCGGTGAGGGGAAACGGCTTGGCAGGGCAGTGAGAGGCTGGGCCCTTGCGCAGCCGCGGACACGCCGTTTGTTGCACCTGATACTCTGCACGCGTCTCAACCAATGCTGCACCCGCCACTGCGGCCACGCACTGGTTTGGCGCCATTGCCTGCCCTGCAAAGCGCAGGATGCCACGCTTCCTCACCTACATCATGGACGAGCACGGGCCCATCGCGCAGCAGCTCATCTGCACGCTGCTGCAGCATGGTCGGCTCAGGTGCGCACACGACTTGGGGGAAACATTCTTCTTACATGAACTTCGATTACTGGGGCACCCTAGAGGTGTCGGCGCAGCGACTGGCGCTGGAGTGCTGCCAATGGGTGGCTTGGTGCAGGATGGCAGCCAGCACCAGCCGTGCTGCCTCGTGCGGCTCTCCAGTGCTCACCGCCCCTTGCTTCATCACCACCCCGTCCCACTGGCGTGCTTCTCCTGCAGGTGGGACCAGGTGTTGGACGCGGCAACTGAGGCGGCAGCAAAGCAGGAAGAAGGCGAAGAGGGTGACGGCGAGGACGGCAGCCCGCCGCCCTCCCCCGATGTTCTGCTCAACCAGTTCCGCTCGCTGGTAAGTCCACCAGGCTGGCCGACCATCTTGCTTCTTGCAGGCCCACGGGCGGTACCCACAACTCATTTGTCACAGACGCAAACATGCACCTGCTCCTTGCTGGCGTCAAACTGCTGTGCACTGATGATGCCTCTTCCGCCACCCGGCTCTGCACATGGTCGCAGGTGATTGAGCGCTTCATTGAGCGGGTGCCTCCCTGCACGCTGCCGCCACCCGCCAACCTGGTGGGTCAGCACGCTTGCTGCTGAGCTTTGGTTGAGCTGCAGTCCAGTTGAGAGGGCTAGGGCACTTGCCAGGCATGGCCCAAAGCATTGCGCAGGAAGCATGGTGTTGTTGAAGCAGCGTGAAGTTGGCTGGCATTCCCCACCGGTTTTTCACCTGCGCAGGTGCACCCTAATGCCCGCAAGAAGGTGGCCACGCCGAAGCCTGGCAGCGAGGAGGAGGCGGCGCTGCACCGTGAGCAGAGCGAGGCACTGCTGCGGCAGGCGTATCAAGAGGGTGAGTGTCTTCAGTTGTAGGGGAGCAGGGTTGCGAGATGAGAGGGTGCCCGGCTGGGCCTGGGCTGCTGCTGCACAGCGCTCCTGCAGCCTTGCCAGATATCGGGTCACAGGTTTGTGGAGAAAACTGTAGGGCTCTCCCGTGTGCCCTGCTTTCCGGGCTGTCTGCATGACACCAAGAGCAAGACCAGGCAACCCCCAAGCTCCCTCTTCCACACTGCACAGAGCGCTTCCAGCTGCCAAATGAGCTGCTTGGAGGGCAGCCTGGCAAGGCAGGGGATGAATATTTGGGCAGCGGCAAGGCAGGAGACAAGCGCAAGCGTGGCAAGGATGCTGCAGGTGAAGGTGAGCAAGCTTGCTTGGCAGGTGGCAGGCCACATCCGCACTCTAGGCCATCCAGGACCGGGTTGCAATGCAAAGACAGGTGCCTGCTGCGCACCGTTCCTTGCATCGCAGTTACATCGTTGCGTTACAAGGTACTTTACATGCTTTAACACAAACATGCTGCTGCCTGCCGCTTCTGCAGCAGAGCCAGCCAAGAAGAAGGGGCGCAAGAAAGCAGGGGCAGATGCGGCAGCAGCAGCAGCGGATGAGGAGGCAGGAGCAGGCGGGAGGGATGGGGACAAAGAGCCTGCACCGGTGCTGTGGCGGGTCAACTATGACGAGTTCAACCGCAGGTGTGCTGCAGCTGTTGCTCCACTCACCTGAAGCCTAACCTGCGCAGAAGCAGGCCCGCAGCATCTGCTCGTGGCTTGTCGCAGCGCAACTCCAGCCTGCCTTGCTTCACCTCACGAAATCCCGCCCGTTAGCGCAGGTTCCGCAATGAGGTGATTGTGGAGACGGTGAAGGCCAAGTTTGGGCAGGATGCGGGCAATGCGGTGCTGGGCTTACTGCTGGCCAATGCACGTTTCGAGGCCTCGGTGAGCAGCAGGGCAGCTGGGGCAGGAGTGGGGAAGGCAGGGCAGGAAGGGTTGAGCTGCAGTGATTGCAGCGTCAGGTGTGCTGTGCTGCCCAGCGGCAGTTGTGCAGCGCGGTGCACCTAACCCCGTGGCTTGCACAGGTGCACCCACGTGCCATCAATGGCCTTTCTTTATCCAAGCGGGTGCACCCCGGGTTCTACACCGTCCCCCAACCAAACATTCTCCGGGGCTGCCCAACTTGCAGGCACAGACTGGGGAGACCGTGGTGCTGGGAGTAAACGAGATCTCATCCGCGCTGCGTCGCCAGTATGGCAATGACATGGTGCCGGAGCACCTGGGAGACGTGCTCAGGTGGGCTGCAATTGTCTTGTCTTTGCAGTTCGTTCCTCTCGCGTTACGATGTGCATCATTGTTGCAGGCATATACACATCTTTCGAGTGCCATGGTTGCACTGGAGCTCTTAGCAGGTCAACAAGTTGATCCAGTTGGAATGCAAATCTGCACATGCCAGCACGCAGGCCAGGCGGGGCATTGCTCCACTATGTCCTCCCGCCCTATTAGGCTCCACATCCAACCTGCCACTGTTTGTGCTTACTCCACCACTACCTCTCTGAACCACGCTCATGCACTGTGACTCGCAAACGGTCCCTGCTACCCCGCTCCTCCCCTCTTGCCCACTCCAGCGAGCTGGCCGAGGATGTGCTGCAGTTCATGGAGCCACACGGTCACGGCCCAGGCGGCGAGCAGTTTGTGATGAACATCCCGCAGGCAAGGCGCAGGAGCAGCATGCGCCGGGCGTTTGGCCGCGAGGGGCAGGCTGCCAACATGCGGCGATGTCTTGGCTTGGGCGATGCAGATGCCTGGTGGGTTGAGTTTCCTTGCCCAGAGTGCTTCGGCTCTCGTGCCACTCCACCGCAGGTGCTCAACCTGGCGCGCCTCTTGCAGCTGCAGTCAGTTGTAAGGTAGGCCTGCCGGAGCTGCAGGGCGTGCCGCTTTTGTAGGAAACGGGGACACAGTGCGCGCTGCAGCTCTTGTCTCCCAAAACGCTGGCACAGGCGTTCTGAGGTAGATTCATGCACCAAATCAGCTTGCTTATCTCCCTAAACCAAACAGGAACAAGTTTGGAGAGCATGGCATGCGCATCTGGCGCCTTTTGTTCGTCACTGGGCAGCTGGAACAGAAGCAGGTGTGCGAGGCCTGAAGTACCCCAGGCGTCTTGTGCTTGTGCACAGGATGTTTGACTTGCTAGCCACTGGCTAGCCGCGCTGCTTCGCAACCCTGCCGGCTTCATTCTAGCGCCTGCCAACCACCACCCCTTGGAGCCTGCAGGTGTCTGACATGGCGATGCTGACCAAGGAGGAGGCACGGGAGAAGCTATATGCCATGCTCAAGGCGGGGTGCGTACTTTGGCGCAAACCACCCCATATGCCTGTTCAAGTATCAAAGTGGCTGTGGGGAAGCTCCGCACACACCATATGCACTTGAAATCAAGGTGGTCTTGCTAAATTCCATGCCTGTGTGTCTCATTTTTCACCCTTTGTGCGGCTTGCTTGGGTGCCTCTGTGCAGGTATGTGACGCTGCAGGATGTGCCGCGCACCGCGGACCATGCACCATCGCGCACGTTCTACACCTGGCGCGCCAAGCTGGAGCCCGCGCTGGCTCGCCTCTCCTCCGACCTTTACCGAGCAGCTGGCAACCTGCATGCGCGGTGTGTGCCGAGCTGTTGCCACACTTTCAAACTCCTTCCTGTCACCTCGAGTACATTGTGCAGCTAGTTTAGAGAAGAGTTGGGCTGAAGCAGCTGGTGACGGCGCCGTTTCTGCGGATTCTGCTGCTTTATGCCGCCACTACTCAAGTGGTGCATCTGTGTGTGCTCTCACCCCCGCCCACAGGCTGATGTATGAGTTGGAACGTAACAAGGAGCTGCTGGAGATGCTGGAGATGCCTGGCATCAGCGGTGCGGCCGCTGTGGGAGTTGTCAGGCGTTGAAGGCATGGCCTGGCACGCTGGGCACCTCCACACACACTGCGGCAAATGTACGGCCCCTTGTCACAACCCGGCAACCGCCACACTGCTGCTCTCACTGGCTCGTGCTCGCCGCCCATTTTTCCTGTGCAGAGGCAATGGTCCAGCGGCGCAATGACGAGATTGCCAAGCTCAAGGCAGTGACCTCTCGACTGGAAGCCGCCCTGCTGGACCTGGACGCACAGATTTGCATCTTCGCGGATGTGTAGCGTCTGATGGAGCAGTGTTCTGGATTCTCATGTAAAGCAAGCTGCACGCACTAGATCCACGCTAAGGCCCATGCACCTGGACAACCAGCCTTGCATGCAAGCCAACATCCTGAGCGCCTTAGATGCCAGCCATGCTGACTGGCCCTACAGCAGTGCACACAGAAAGGCAAGCTAAGCAGGAGATCAACTTGTGCAGGCATGCAATCAGACATCGGTGGCCGCTGCAGCGCCAGCCGTGGCCTCCTCCTCGCCCTCCAGCACGGGCGGCTGCAGCTGCTCCTCTAGTGCGCCGCCCTCGCCCTCCTCGTCTGCCCCCACCTGCTGCTGCTGCTGCTGCTCCACTGCCGCATCGCCGTTCGCTGCCTCTGCCTCCATCGCCTCCTCCTCTCCCTCCTCCTGTTCATCCTCGTCTCCTTCCATCGGCTGCTCGCCGCTGCCGCCCTCCCCGCCATGGCTGCCCTCGCCGCCCTCTCCAGCCCGCCGCCGCGGCGCCGTCAGCTGCGCCATGAGCTGCTCCTTCTCCCGCTCCATCTGTTCCAGCTGGGCAGCCTTCCAAGCCACATGCTCCTCACGCTGCGCCTCTGCCAGAGCCTCTGTCTCTTTACTAGGCTTGGCGGGGCTCCAGTACACTGGTGCCGGCGTCTTGGTGAGCAGGAAGCGCGAGCACAGCTTGTCGGCACGGGCCAGGCGCGTGGCATACAGGATCTCCAGCCGCTTGCAGGCTGCCTGCGCGCTGATCTGGCGCTTGCGAGCGATCTCGCCCTCGCTGCAGCAGTGCAGGCAGTGGTGGGCACAGAGGGAACAGTCAGAGGCACCGCAGCAGAAGGGAAGATTGGCAGCGCAGCGCACCACACAGGCGAGCAGCCGCAGCAGAACTTCACAGGTTGGATAACCGGTTTTGTTTTACGCACGGGGCCACAGCCAGTACGCCACGCACCGCATATGCCGCGCCTCATCGCGAGCGGCCTGCCGCAGCTGGCGCGCCTCCTCAGCCTTCTTCTCAGCCGCCCGCCGCTCCAGCTCAGCACGCCGCTGCGCCGCCTCCGTGGCCCGCAGTGCCTGCTCCTCCTTGCTGCACGCCAGGAAATCAAGGTCAGGGGGGCAGGCAGCAAGTGAGTTGTGCAGCCAGGGCCAACCCGCACCGGCAATGAAGGAAAAAGAGCAGTGGGTTGAAAGCCACTTTGCTGCAGGCCAGCAGGAGCGGGGGTGCCCGCCCATGCATACCTGAACCGCTGCAGCGTGCCTAGGATGGCGCCAAACAGGCGCTTGTTGCGCCGCTTTGCGTCTGCATTTTCCTCTAGCAGCGCGCCGCCTGGCGCAGGCCGCTTGCGGCTGCCCTCCGAGCGCCCGCCCTCGCTGCGGTCGTCGCTGTATCCATACCGCTCGCTGCTGCGATCGCCGCCGCGATCGCCGCCGCGATCGCCGCCCTCAGACCCCTCCACAGGTGCGACCACAGAGGACAGGCCCGACCGCCGCGCAGGTGGGGGTCCCTCATCACGGTAGTCGTGCAGCCCTCGGTGCAGCGATGCCACGTCCTGCGGCATGGGCAGGGCCAAGACAAGCACCTCCTTGAAAGAGGCCCAGCAGCTGCGGACGATCGCAAACAGGGCAAGCTTTCTGCACATCAACCCTGGGAGCCTCACGTGGGGGTGATGCAGCCGGTCCCGCGGCCCCGGGCCGGGTGGCCCGCGGGGTGGAGGGCCCCTGGGTGGCCCCGTCTGGCGCAGCCGCTCATTGACCTGCAGAGCAACAAGCATGTAGCACGTGAGGCGTGACGATGCTGCAAGCCCGGTCACCTGTGGCGACAGCAGCCAGCGGCGGCGGTGGCGGCGGCGGCGGCGGCAACACCTGCTGCCGCGCCTCACAACGGCTGCCGCTGCGCCTGTTGCATCTTCTGGCCTCCACAGGTCTTTGACTAGCAGGTCAGGCGCTTTGCGCAGGGGGCTGGGCCTCTGCCTGACACAGCTCGCCGCCCCGGTGCTCCCGCACCTCCCTCCTCTGGCCTTCCAATTCTCGCAGCTCCGCTTGCAAGCGGACCACGTCCAGATCCATGTTCAGGTCACTCGCGAGGCGATGGTGCTTGCGCGGCCGCAGGCAGCCTGCCGCCCTAATTGATCAAGCAAAAATGGGACTGATGTCGCGGTCCAAGCGGCCTGCCGCCCCCCCTCGCTGCGGATGAAGCGGCCGCCCCGTCACCCCTGCTGCCACGGCATGATGACGCCCGGGCCTCCGTCGCTTCCTGTGTGAGCTTAGCTATGTTACATTTACATGTGCATTGACGGTGGCAGGGCAGTGTTGCCTGGGTGCGCTGAAACATTTGCACAAGTCCATGCGTGTGTCACGCACGGCGTGGCTCGTGCAACACCGGCGGTGCGGTTGGCACGGATCCACTCACTCTGCATTGGCAGAGCCGCCCACGATGCGCTCGATCTTGGAGAACTCCTGCGAAGAGAGGAAACAAGAATAAGAAAAAAAGGATTTGGGAAAATCAGGCAACGGCGTTGAACAAAGCCAAGCACACACTCGACTCCGCTGGAGCTGACGAGTGCAACAGGTCTGGGCGAGCCCTGTATCAAGCAGACGCCTGTCGCTCCCCAGCGCATGCTGGCTCCAGCGTAAGCACTTACCCACTCCCGGTTGCACAGTGGGCAGGCGGAGCGCGTCTTCAGCCATCGCTGGATGCAGTCCTGCCGAGGATGGCAGGGCGAACGGGGTGCGCTCAGGCCAACTCCGAGAGAGAGACACCCATGCAATCATGCAGCACAGACCCACTCCGCAATCCGACGGCTCATTCTTTGAGAGCTGCTGCGACCCCGTCTACCCAGGGCTGCTTACTTGCCAGCTATAAAGTAGCATGCAGAGACTTTTTCACTTCATAATGCAACCCCTACTACTTTCTTGCCAGCATTTGGCAACCCCTACTACTTTCTTGCCAGCATTTATGCTCACGCATTACTTCACACCCGCGCCTCTTGCTCACCAGGTGGAAAACATGGCCGCATGTGCCCCAGGCAATGGAAAGGCCTGGGTGGTCGGCATCGCCTGCGAGCAAGCGTGCGGCAGCAAGCACCTTGCGCAGGTAGGCATGCCCAGTGTTGCAGCACTCGGCCACTGCTCATGCTGCCAGACGGCCCCCGCCCGCACCCCGCTCATGCCAGGTCAATTGCCACCCTTGTTTGATAGCCACGGTCCCCAAGCTCACCGGTCGGGTTGGCCTGGTACTCTATGCTGGGCTCGTACAGGTTGTTGCGGCAGATGGCGCACGTGTCGGTGCAGATGGCCCAGGACCACCTGCGCAGCTCAGGTGCGGCGGGCAGCGGGGCACTTCCCTGTCACACCAGCGAATGTGCAGCCCGACTGATAGATAGTTTGGCAATCCCTCAATCGAGCGGGCGCAGGGATGCTGCACCGTGTGCGCCGCAGCCCATGCTGCATGGCGCATGATGCAGGCCTGCCAAGGTCGGCGCCGAGGCGGCACTCACATGGCGACCGCGTTCCACTTCTTGATCTCGAAGCGCTTGCCGCTGGCCTTGGCCTTGCCCTTCTTTTCCTCCACTGGCTGCGTCTGCTCCACCTGCAGCAGGGACCAGCACGGCGCAGTCGGGCGGCAAGGCGGCGGCGGGCGGTGTCTGGCCGCGGCAGGGCTCCTCTCGCGCGAGCACAGCACTTCGCGAGCTGCTGATCTTGTGCTGTGCTGCTGTGGACCACGCGCGGAGCGTCCTGGGCCTCTCGAGCCCCCTCTCGCCGTCCAGGCGCACCTCCATCGGAGCGCTGTCAGCCATCCTGCCGCTGCCACCTCCTCAGCCGCCTTTCAAAGCAAAGCGCGAGCCCTCGAGTGCTCTGGGAAAGGTCAATGGGGGCAAGGGGAGCGTGAGGGGGCCAGCGGGGGAACCTGGCGGGCGATTGAGTGGGAGCAATGCGATCGCGGCGCAGCGGAGGCGCCCCCGATCACTCGGGCACCTGCGGCCGCCAGCGGGGCGAGCATCATCGCGCTGAAGCTGGCTCCATCATGGGGGTGGCCAATTCTGTTGGCCCCCTTGTATGTAACCCCAGGTGCTGCAGATTGCATCTTCAGCGGCACGGTGAAAGCTTGGTCTTCCTGTTCACAGCGTTCAGCGCTGTGGGTTGCATGGGTGGTTGCCATGGAGGTGGTTCTTTGATTGCAAGCTGCTACACATCACGATGGGAAGCGAGGGGAGCCCAGAGCGAGTTATATGACCACCGCCCCCTGACCAAATTCACCGTCTCACACAGTATTTCATTCAGAGTCCACGCAAGCAGCATGTCATCTTCCTGAACTAAGCTAACCCGGAGGATTTCCCTTTATGCTCGTGCTGCTCTGCTGCCACTGCTGCTGCCGCTGCTGCTGCTCCTCCTGCCGCTGGTGCACAACTGCACGATGCTCCAGCTCCCCTGCCTCTTCTATGCTGCTGCCATCCATGGCCGCTGCATCGGCTGCCGCCGCACTGTGCTCACCCAGCGGCGGCAGCATGTCGTCGCCTGCCAATGCCCCGCTGCTGGCGCCGCTGAGGCCGCTGAGGCCGTGGCTGAGGCGGCCATAGCGGTGCGAAGGGGACAAGGGCACCCCAGGCGGCACAAAGGCGTGCAGCGCAGGCGAACCGGGGGCGCTGCGTGCTGGTGTGGGCGGGGCTGAAGGCGTGCTGCTGGCGCCGCCTGGCACGTGGCCGCTGTGCAGCTGGTGCCCTGTAATGCTACTGCCAGACAGGCTGGCTTTTGCAGCCAGCGTTCGCTCCAGCATGTCCCTGCGCATATAAGAGGCGCATGGCATGGCCTCAATGCTGAGGCAATGTCGCTGGTCAGCTGAGCCGCATGTAATGTTTGGTGTGCAGGCACATGCTACAACCACAGCACCAGCGCTGATCCACTACGCTCGCACCGCAGCTGCGTGATGATCTCTTTGAAGAGGGGCCGGTCGGCGGGGGCCTGCGCCCAGCAGCGCTCCACCAGCTGGCAGTAACTGTCCAGCTCCGTCCATGTCTGGCAACATTGGGGTTCAGGGAGGAAACTGATCGAGGGCACGGTGGGCGGAGGTCCTCACCTGTCGGCTGAGCACGGCCTCAAGTTGAGTAAACACCACATTAGTGGTCTAGCCCAAACCCACCCACCTGCGAGTCAGGGCCCGGCAACTTTTCTCGTGGCGGGAACTCGAGCCGACCGCCCTCTGCAACGATGTTCACCACCTGTCAAATGGGGCAAGGGGGGGCGGGGGGAGCCCGCAATGAATGAAAACCATAGCCGGAGTGGCATGGGGGGCTACTGTTCAAGGGCTGACCAGCCAGCCGCATGCCCTGCAGCCACACACCTGCCAAGGGTTGGTTGCACCCCAGGGCAGCTCCCAGGTGAGCAGCTCCCAAAGGACCACGCTGCGGGGCATCGGCAGGTGATGGGGCGGTCAGGCAGGATTTCATCCAACACAAGCCCGGCTGGGCCCACAGTATTATCATTCTTGCTCACGCCACGCGCACCGCATGCCCTCACCCAAAGGCATACACGTCGCTCTGGTAGCTGGCCTTCTTTCCGTCCAGGATTTCGGGGCTTAGCCAGCGCGGGTTGGTGGCTGCCACCGAAGACATCACCGCATTGTCCTCCATCAGCTTGGACAGGTTGAAGTCTGGAGGGATGGTGGGATGGGTGCGTGATTGAGACCAGGAATGAATGATGGAGGGAAGGTGCGGTGCAAGGGTCGGGCAGCAGGGTGGATGCCTTGGTGTGTTGCTGCGCGGTCGCCTTGGCAGCAGACGGAGAGCAAACCCTGCCCACAACCCAGCGAGGCAGCCATGCCTAATCTGCCTCCAGGGCTGCCTGAACAGGGAACATGCTGCCCCCCAGCAGCGCCGCTCACCCGACACCTTGACCCGCCAGTGCTTGTCCACCAGCAGGTTGGGGCTCTTCAGGTCGCGGTGGATGATGGGTGGCACGTGCTTGTGCAGGTAGTGCATGCCCTTGGCGGCATCCAAAGCCTGCAAGACAGGGGGTGCACTGGAGTGGGCTGGGCTCTAAAAGGCACACACGCCCGACGCCTGCCTTCAATCCTGCCTCTCGCTTGGCAAGGTCGGCCCAGCCGGGCCAGCCGCCCCACCCACCATGTTCAAACGGCGCGCCCAGTCCAGCTGTCGCGCCTTGGTTGCGTTGCCCTTGCCGCCGCGGAGCACGTCGGTGAGCGAGCCGCGGCTGCAGTACTCTGCGGCCACATGCGACAACGGCAGCTGGTTGGTTTGGCAAGCGGGTATGCCAAGTGGTGGTGCCGCCCCTGTCACCGAACGCCTCCACTGACCTGTTCCCTCCTCAGCCCCAGCCCATGGCGCACCTGTGGCCACGCAGGGCGGCGAGGCACATACGCCCAGGAAAGCGACCACATTCGGGTGGCGCAGCGCTGCCATCATGCTCGCCTCCCTGCAGGTTGCGTGGGAGTTGTGGAGCGGTGAGGGAGGTGTGGGAGGTGTGTGCGAGAGGTAGTGTGGTCAGGGGCTCTCAGGGGCTGCATACCTGCGCTGCTGCAGCTATGCACCTTGACGCCCACTCAGCTGGAATGGTAGAGGTAGTGTGTGCAGGTAGGAATGTCAGCCAGCCCACCCCACCCGCCCACTCACCTCTCCAGGCTCTCCAGCACCGGGTTGGAGAGGGTGAGGGCGCGCTCTGCGTCGTCCTCATCCTCGATGTCCACCTGCGGATAAACAGCAGAATCAGCAAAAGCGAGCCAACTGACTGCTACCACAATAAAGCACCAGACCGAAGCGTCAAAAGCCAGGCAGCTGCCTGGAGCTGCACAGCCCGCAGGCAGAAACGACAGCAAGTTGACAAGCACTCACCCTGGTGTCCATCAGGATCTTGACTGCCACAAGTGTCTCCCTCCATTTGGCCAGGTACACCTGCAGGGAGTTGGAGTGATGGAGATGTGGGCGGGCAAGAACGGTGCATGATATGTGGAAATGTGTGATGAGGGAAAGTGGGACAAGGTATAAAACAGCAGCTATAGGAGGGGTGGTGGCAGCTTAGCATCGTTAACGGGCTGTGCAATGGCGCAGCCAAGGAGGTGGGCGCAGAGTGCCTCGGCGAGGTGGGCAGCAGTGGCAGCAGCGGGGCGGGCAGCAGCGCTGGCATCCAATTCAGATAATGCTCAGCTGATTTATACAGCGGCGTTCTCACCATCTGTAAGTAGTGAGACAAAATAGCAGTGCAACAGCATGCGCTGAGGAGGCCCAGCCCTGCCTCAAATGTGGAAGTGGTGGGCGGACAACCTCGTAACACAGCTCACCTGGTGGGCGGGTATCCCGTTCCCTCCTCGCCATGCCTCTAACAAAAACAAAAGGAAAAGCAGAGGAGAAAGACTAACCGTTCCAAAGCTTCCAGCCCCGATGGACCTCTGGATCTCCAGGTCGCGGAAGCAGAACTGCCACACCCGCACATCCATCAGCGGGTTGGCGCTGCTGCCCCGCCGCTGCTGCTGCGTGCGGTTGGATGCCGGGGAGTCTCTTGGCACTGCTGCTGCTGCAGCATCCCCTGCTCCCTTGCTGCTGTCCTGATTGCCAGCTTTGTTGACGTGCCTGTCGGCCTGGCTGTGTGCCACCGCGGTGGCAGCAGCTGTGGCTGCCACAGCCGCCGCGCTCGCTGCCTCTTCAGCAGTGGGCGGCGACTGTGACTTAAGGATCCACTCCAGCAGCGGGTCGTCCCGCAGGCGTTGCAGGTCGGAGCTGGTGGGACCCGCAAGCTGGCTGTCATTGGCGCTAGCACCCCGTGACAGGTGGGACGAGGGCGCAGCACTGGCCGCAAACGACACCGCTGACATGGCCGCCGTGCTGCGCGCGCTGAGGCTGGGTAGCAGGCCGTTGCCATACTGCTGCGCGCTGCCCCACAGAAGAGCGGCATCCGGCCGCCCACTGCCCTTCTTGCCCGCCTGTGTCTGCACAGGCTGCAGGGTGTGGCTGTTCGCAAGCAGACCGCCTACTGGCGGGCTGCCAAGGGGGCCGCCAGGCTTGGACGACGTGGGTGGGCTGCCACTGCCGCCAGCCGCGGCTGCCACCCCCAGCCCCTCCTCTGCCACCTGAGCCTTACGGAGTGCAGCGCCCTCATGTTGCCTCTGCCGCTTGCGCCGCCACACTAGCAAGCCGCCAGCCGCTGCCACCAACACCACTACAATGCCAATGGAGATGCCGGCGACTGCGCCAGCGCTCAGGCTGCTGCTGTGTCCGGGTTGGGAGGTGGGCAGCATCCACACGGTGACATCGCCGTAGTCTGGACAGGTGAAGGGATGGGCAGCAGCAGGCAAGTCAGTGGTGTGCAGTGCTAGACAGAGAAGGCTAGCAGAGTGTGTGCTGCATATATGTAAGCCCTGCAGCCGCGGACTACCAGCTGCAACTTTTCAGATGGCCCCTAACAAGGGCTCACCCAGGGCAGCGAGGCCTTGTGCAATTGAACCTGCCACTTCAGGGGTCCCCAGGATGTCGTACAAATCGTCGCTGGTCAGCCAGCTGCTGCCCAGAAAGCTGATGCTGGTGTTGGTTAGCAAGTTGCCACCTGGCGGAGGCGTGGCGCTGAAGAAAATGGGCGGCCCCTCCAGCCCCGTCACATTGGCCTGCGCAACAGTGAATTAAGGCAGGCAGGCAGCAGTTCAGGGTGGATACTGCACGAGCCAGTCAGAGAGCACCTGAGACCACCGTGCTCTTGCTGGCTAATTAGTGGCACAATGCCCCAAGCTCTGCAGCAGCAGACTGCCATCGTTGCCACCAATGTGCCATCTCACCCTGGCAGACTGCAGTGACGTGGCCTTCGGGTCGAGCGTGAAGCCGCTGGCGGCTAGGGCCTGCCCCCACGCTCTGTTGTAGACTGCCAAGAGCTGCTTAGTGTCAGCATCTGTGCAGCACGGGAGAAGTAGAATAGGAGAATAGTTGTGTTTTTAGTTTGGATGTGCAGCAGATGCCATTGTTCAGTACCCTCCAAACTTGCCGGGAAAGGCATGCCCTCTCATGCACCTTGGTTGCTGAACTGGCTGATGTTGCCTCCCAGTAGCAGCGTGCCCACGTATTGGCTCTCGCTTATTGCTGGTGGCGGTGGCGGCGGCGTCTGCTCATGCACGTACAGACAGGGGGAGTATGCGACAGTTGGCTGGGAGCTCGAGTGGATGGCGGCATAACCAGGCTGCATGCCGTGGGCACAGCATGCACCATCATCAATCCTGTCCACAACTATGGTGCACAACAGCGTAAAACACCAATCCAGCTCACAGGCGAAGATGGAGAGGGCGGCTGCCTGTTGCGAGGCTGGGTGAGGTAGACCGCCAGGCTCCTCACCACAAGCTCTCCGTCTGGGTAGCCAGACACCACCACATACCGCCCCTGCCCGCCATTGCAGGCGTAAACGGAGTCTGCGCCGCTGAAGGTGAAGGCCAGCTGGCAATTGACACCACCGCCACCGCCCACGCCTAACTGGCGCAGGCGACGGGCTCCCGCCTCAAACATGCTCAGCTCAGGGCTGGTGGTGGACACCTTAACGGCAGCCACAGTAAACTGTTCACTGCCCAGTGTCACAGCTACAAAGCAAGAAGGTGGTGTGTGGTGGGTGGGGGCTGCAGTGAGTGGCGTGCCCCGGCAGATGCATCAGCAGCACTGATGCTCGCAGCTCGCTGCACAAGGCTACGAGGCCTGTGGCAATTCATGAAGGCCGTACATGCAGCTTTGACGCACCCGCCACTCCAGCGTTTGCACCCAGGTCCAGTACGAAGGTCGGCGGGCTGCCCGGGAATGCCTGCATCGTGGCAACCGGCAAGTGGGTAGGGAAAGAATAGATTCTGCCAATGTGGTCGCCATTGGATAGCAGCTATCCCACAGTGTGCTGCACGCAGCAAACCTCTCGCTGCAGAACAATACCTCTAACTTGCCTTGACCAGCACTGTTCCATTGCCTCCCTCGCCGTAGGTGCCATTGACCGCATCTCCAAGTTCACTGGTGGCGCGATAGGGCTGGTTCCAGGCTGCATCTGCCGAGGCTGGGTAGACAGACACTCTACAGCCAAACGAAAGAGCAAGACAGCCACAGAGAGGTCGGTGCAAGGTCCAACAGAAGCTGTGGAGGAGGCTAGCTGCCGCCTGTTTTACTGCCTTCCTGCAAACATCTGCGTTTTTGGGGCAACTGCCTGCTGTGAGGCACTGGCTGGATGCATCACCATGCTCTCCTCCCAGCCCAGCACATACCGGCAGAGGTCCATGGGCTGGTCAGCGGTGATAGTCATGTAACGGCCGGTGGCAGCACACCCCAGCGTGGTGGTGCTGATGGGTGTGCCAGGCTGGAGGACGGTAATGTTGGCGGCGCACACCGTGCTTGTGGCGCCGGGTCTAGCGGCTGGAGCCCCTGGCAGGGCAGGTGAGTCTGACACCTGGATGGCAGCATTGCTAATGCCATTGGCGCCCGCCTCAATGACGACCTGCAATGCAGGGCATGGAAGGCAGCATGCATGCGTGCGACAGTACACAAACACAGGGAGCAGCGGCGCGTGGCAGAAACGAGGGCAGCACAGGTGGGACTGACAGAGGTACAAACATCATTGATCTTCCCGGCAACCGCAGCAGCGCCTGCAGCAGCACCAGCTGCAGCAGGCAGCTGCCGGGAAAAAGAGTAAGGAGTATCGCACCAGGGCCAACTGGGTTGAATACCGCAGATCTACTGCCCATAAGGCGCCCTGTTGGCTGCATGACGGCGTGTTGCCTGGCACCTCCGACACCACAGAGGCAGGTGCTGTGGATGGGTGCAGGATACAAAGGGTGAGGTGCTCAATGCTGCAGTGCAATGCATATACAGTACAATGCATTAGAAGGGCAACAAAAGACCTGGAAGCTGCACCGCGCTGGCTGAGCTGGCATGCCACGTCCCACAAACCTGATGGGTCTTGTGCATCGCCCCAAGCCATCATCATGTGGGCCTGATCCCCACCAAGGTAGTTGCCCACAGGGTTGCCGGGCAGGTAGCATGGCAGGGCCACTTTGCCGGGGGGAGCAGCACTCCAGTTGCCACTGGCGGTGCTGCTGCTGCTGCTGCTGCCTTCGGCAGCGGTGTTCCAGCTGCTCGCAGCGCCAAGGGCAGACATGTTGGACACAGCCAGGGTATCCCACACAGTGGCCCCGTTCTCAAGCGCCACATTATACACGTTGCTGCCGACCAGGCCTGGTGGATGGATGAACGGCAACCACATGTGAGGCGCAGCTCAATTGGGGTTGCATGCGCCCCGCCACGCTGGCTACCACAGGGCCACGCAAGCGGCAACTCACTGGCCTCCCGATTGCAGGTGGCATTGAAGCAGGAGCCCAGGGTGTTGACCACTGGGTAGCACGAGTCGCTCTCAGCCACAAAGCACAGCTGCGGGTACGGCTCTCCTGGCACCGAGCCGCACAGGTTGTTGGGCAGCACCCGAATAGTGGTGTTGTCTGGCAGCTCGGCCCAGGCAGCCGGCAGCGGGCCTGCAGCACGCGGAGAGCATGGAGGGGGCGCAACTGTTCTTGCAGGTTGGCACGGCAGTCATTTGGCAGTGCAGGCGCTCTCTCACCGGTGAGCTGGTTGTTGTACAGGTTGGCGGTCTGCAGTGAGGGCAGCTTGCTCAGACTGGGCAGCGGGCCGGCCAGGTTGTTGGTGTGCAGCGACAGCTCCTGGAGGAATGGCAGCTGCAGGTCCGGCACGCGGCCAGCCAGCTGGTTCTGCGCCAGCTCAATCTGCGCCCACAGCCAAAAGGGGAGGTGGGGTCGGCTTCGGGGTGTGGGCAAGCTGGGCGCAGTCCCTGACGCAGCGATGAAACAGCCCTCACACACTGCCATGCCACACACCCGTGTCAGCCCAAGCAAGTCCCCCAGCCGTTCAGAAATGGGCCCTTGCAAGCCAAGTCCCCAGAGGTCCAGCCTGCAGCGTGGCGTGCATGGCAGCTTAGGCCTGGTTGTACCAGTATGCAGCAGTGGGCCGAGCATTTTGGCGACAGCAATGGCCAAATGCAAGCTGCAACACAGAGTCTGGCACGGCATGGCCCTTGCTCCGGCGAAGCACCCGCCGGCACGAGCAGCACCACTGCAGCACAGCACAGCACAACACACTCACTGTTGCACCACTCGGTTGCTGGCATCGCAGGAAATCCCCTGCCAGGCTGGAGGGCCGCAGGGATTATCCGTCACATTTGTCCAGCTGGCCAGCGAGTCGGCGCTGGTCAGTGCGTTCTTGAATGCCAGAAGCGCAACAGCCTGCCCGTTGACTGCTCCCAGCGCTGGGCCGGGGGTGGGCGAGGGCGAGGGCCCGGGCCCGGGCCCGGGCGCTGCGCTGGGCGGCAGCAGCGCTTCGGGCGCCTCTGCTGCAACGGCCAGCTCAGCGGGCGGGCTGGGTGATCTTGGGGATGGCGATGTCCCCGCAGCGGCGATAGAGAAGCCGGGTGGCGGGGGCGAGGCCAGGCTGCGTGGCGGGCTGCCAGGCGCTGCTGCCTGTGCCGCAGCGTCCAGCTTGGGCGACGGCGGTGGGGCCGGCGTCAGGCTGCCGCTGCCGCCTGTTTCATCTGGACCTGCAGCTGCTTCCACGGCCATGGCAAACAGGCCACCGTCGGCAGCTGCAGCTGCAGCCGGCGCCAGCGGTGGCGCAAGCAGCTCCACCGCGGGCGGCCGGGCGGCGCCGGCGGGCTGGGCGGCGCTACCGGCGGCGCCCAGCAGGGCTGCCAGGAGCAGCAGCAGTGCCCATCTGCCCATGCCTGCAGGGGCAGGCGGGTTCAAGGCCGCGACATAGCGGCGCGAGCAGGCCGTGTTTCCCCCGCGCGCTGCGGCCGGTGCTGTGGGTTGTGCGCCTAACTAACTCAATTGTTCTTTGGGGAGGGATCCCCCGCTCGGCGCGCCTAGTGTCCTGAGCTCCATGCATGGCCTTGCCATGCCGCGTCAAAGGCCCCCCACCCGGTCTGCTGCGGAACCTTTGGGGGTTGCGATCCTTGAGGCGGAACGACGGTTGGTGCGCCGCCCAGGCATTGCAGGCCGCCGCCGCCGGTGCCTCCCGGCAGCTTCGGCACCGCCCCTAGGCTCCTTCAGTTTTCCCGTGGACTGTGACAATTACTGCACATCCTGGCATGTGCCCACATCAGATGTAGTGGGTGGAACACTTGCATGTGCGGTCTGATGCAACGGGCACACATGATTGAAAATCGGACAGCCTGGCACAACTGGGGCAGTAACACAAGGCAACCTCCCAGCCGCTTGATGGCCGGTCAAGTTGTAGATCAGATGGGATTTTATCTCGGCGGCGTAGATGCGCGCAAATTCGTCCAGGGCTCCCCACTCAGGTGCCCGTGCCAGCACTGGCAAAGCGCCAGCCCGCGCTGCACCACGATGTGCAAACAGCGGATGCTGGCGTGCATAAGGGTCAAGTTGCGTGAGCGGCCGCCACACCTCCTGCCAGAAGGGGAGAAAGGGGGTGGACTCCCCGAGGTCCTCGCCGCTCTTGCCACCAGGAGGTTTGCAGTGAAGGTCATGAGTGCCTTGCGCAGCGCAGTTTGGTCCAGGGCACAAATCGGCTGCGAGGTGAAAGAAGAGAAAGGAAATGCAGTTCAACAGTAGATGGTCAACCTCCAAAGCAATCTCCAAGCCAATAAACTCGATCGCCCGCCGGCTAGGCGTAAGCGCGTCAGCAAGCCGCCACGACAAAGTAGCACGCGCTAGCACACCTGGCCGGTCTCAACGCAGTGACGCACGTAGCCGTTGACGAAGAGGGACAGCTCCCATGTAACCACTGCAAGGGAAGGGATGGCAAGCAAGAAGAGGGGTATGGCTGCGAGCAAACCTATGCCAGCAACAGCATGTCGAGGACCACAAACAAAAGACAATTCGCACAAGCAGCACTAGGGCCAACCAAACCAGTTGTCCCACTTGCCCACAAAGACGCGGACGGCAAGAGGGAGCCGCTGCATCAAGGCGACTGCCGCCGGGTCGCGCTTATCCCTGAAGCAGCCCCTCAGGGAGCGCACTACGCAACCCGGCTGCCACAACTCAGGCTTGGGCTTGCCCTTCTTGGCCGCCGGCACTGGCCTGCCCCCCTCATCAGACGGTGCTGCCCCACCAGCACCGCCGCACAGGCGCGGCACAGCGACGAGCCAAGCGCCAGAGGGCACACCTGTAAAGGACAGCAGGCAGCTCAGATAAAGAGGACGGAGGCTGGCAGAAGTTGCATCGGCTTGATTCCAGATGTGCTGAGACTTGCAGCATTATTGCTTTCACGCTGCTCACATGCTTATTAATCAGATTAAAGTTAAGTTGAACAACCTCCTCCCACCCACCCAAAAGCCAAGGCCTGACACAGCAAACCAACAACATGTGCACCAACCGACCCTCACCCTGGTCCTCGAGAGCGCGCCCAACCTCCAGGCGGCGGCCGTGGTACTCTAAAGAGTAGCGCCCGGGTTGGAAGCCCAAGCCCGCCTGGCAAAGCAAGGGAGGCAGTGCATCTGGGGTAACCATTGGAACTGGCAGTGGTCAAGCAACTCCCTTGCCGCCACACAACAAGCACAACAAATTTGAAATGGACCCGGCCGCGCACCTCAATTGCTGCAGCGAGCACTTTCAGAGTGATACGATTGTTGGGGACTGTTGCAACAACCTGGCCGGCCAGCCTCCCTACTGCAATCTGCACGTATATTATACGATGGGAAACAGGGAAGGTCGACAGAGGACAACCCTCACTTGCAAACAGAGCCATCAAAATGTCAACTGCGATCTGTAGCGGGCACTCCAAGCAGGTGGCTGGCATCCACACCACAAACATCGCACATCTGCAGCTAAGCATCGCAAGGTATGTGCATGAAGCAGTGGCAGCGGCTCTGCCCCGTAAAAAAACAGAGCAACACACCTCACCCATAACAGCTTTGCTAGGGAAGAAGCAGCCGGCCTGCTCGCCCCCCCTATGCACGCCGGCCTGTGGAGGGGAGAGGCACAGGAGGCATGCCTCAGGGCTGCACTGGAATGAAAGCGCTGGCATGCCAAGCAAATGCACGTCATGTACACGGGGGCATGCAGTGCAGCTGAGCCGAGCAGGCCAAACAGCTGTCAAAACCAACAAGCAAGCGGGCGCGCCGCAGGCACAGAAACTCACATCGGCCACACGGCGCGCCAAACGCACAAACACACCAGCAACCGATGCATCTCACGTGCCCAACTGCCAAGCGCCCTCTGCCTGCCACACGTGCGACTCCTTCGCACATTGTCCTACACCACGCATAAACACCTACTCGCCTTGAGCTGCGTGCGCACGCGGCGCACAGCCTCGTTGATCACCGCGTCACCTGGGATGACATACTGACAGTGCATCACGGCCGAGGAACGAACCATCTGCAACAAAGCAACCGCAGCAGGATCTAATCGACAACTTCCAGATGCACAGGAACACCAGCAAGCGCCTGCGGGGCAGACGGCCACATGCATGGTGCAAGCATGGTGCACGGCAACATGTACAGCTGTATGGCACAGTGGGCGAACAAGGTGTAAAACCCCACCAATGACAGCAGCGTGCACAGCAGCGAACCTGCTCAACGATGACTCGCGCGGCAGGAGGCTGGCCACCGCCACACGCCACTACAGCGCCCTGAACTGGCAATATGGCAGGACAGCCCAAGAGCGAGTGGGAACAGGGTTGGACGACAGCGGGTGGAAAGCCAACGGGTGGCAACCAAAGCAAGCGGAAATTAGTGAGGTGGACGGGTAGCAGCCAGCAGTGCACCAGCATTTGACACACGCCGACACTTCTATCATGCGCAACTACCACAAAACAGGGCGACGCAACTGGGCCGCAGCATGCTGTCTTGCCCACAGCTGTGCACGTGTACGCCGCACTGCTGCATCCACCACGGCCTGGTCCGGGACAACGTAGCACAGCGTCGCGGCGGCGCACGCCTGCACATCAAGTGGCGCAAAACAGCAGCATGGCTCATTTAGGGGAGGCATCCAAACAGCAAGCAGCCACAGGAAATGCAGCAGTGCCACAGAGAGAAGCGCATGTACGCTGGCTGCAACCCCCACAAACCGGCAGCTGCCGAGGGCAAGATTGGCGGCCCCCAAACAATCAGGAGCAGGCAGGCTGCCATCGACGCGCTGCACCGAGCTACACTGAGCAGGCATGCGCACCTCGAAACTCTCCCTCAGCTGCCGCAGAATGCGCCGCCTGCAGAACAGGCGCCACTGCCGCTGGATCACCTGCAGCAGGACAGGAAGCTGGCAAGTCAGCACACCCACCCAGCCCGCGTCCTGGCTGCCCGCTCCACCCTCCGCCGCCACACCTTCCCATCCATACCTTGGCCGCGTCCTGGCGGTCACGGGCACTGGGCAGCGCCTCGCATGACTGCTTGTCCATCTGGGCGAGGAGAGGGCGGGGCAAAGGTGAGCACTGCTGGAGCGGTAGTGGCGCCTCGCTCGCCGCCGCCGGCGGTGCTGCCTGCTGTCGGTGGCAGCCGTGCCGCCGCTCTGGCTGGCCGCCGCGGTGCCCACATGGCATGGCGGTGCCGCATGACTCGCACACGGCAGTGGCAAGCCAGCCGGCGTGGTTCAAGCGCGATCATAAGCCCGCTGCCCATCGCCGCCCCACCTCGCTGGCCGGGTCGTGGGCATTCTGCAGCAGGTTGCGCAAGTTGAGGCCTTTGTTGAAGCCATGGCTCAAGACTGCAGAAACAGTGCTGACGTGGCTCACGGGAAGAGTGGGATGTAGGCCTCCAGCGGGATGTTACCACCGGTGTAGTAGGTGGCATAGAGGCCCGCCCGCCTGCCACCGCTCCATGATCAGCAGCGCATCGGCCAGTGCCACGCTGTTGCCCGCATACTGGTGCGCCCCCATGGCCAGGTAGTATTGCACCTACACATAGCGAGGAGGATAGGTCAGGATGCGCCACTCACCATGGCAGCGGCTTGTACATCCCAGCTGGTCAATGAAATGCGGTCATCCCCCCCCCGCATAGCAGCCTCTCACACCCACCAGCGTCACCATATGGCGAGTCAGTGTTGTCGTCCCGCCAGCTACACCAGACAAGTCGTCGCAACCCACTACATTGTATCTGGCAGAGCATGCAATGGGCGGGTTGAAAGGCCGTGCCATGTTGCAGGTTGTAAAAGGATGCCCTGCCCGTGCAATGCGCCTGTGCCACTCAGGCCAACCATCGTCCTCACGCATGTCTGACGTATGTTTGCTACAAAACCAAACCAGTGAAGCCTCCAAACACGCCCCTCCTAGCCTCAGCTGCAACAGCCTACCCGTTGTTCCTCAAGCTGGCCAACGCACTACGCACTGCTCAGCAGCTCCTCATCGACGCTGCCCTGCCCTGTAAGCAGCAGCAGCGGTACCTACAGATAAGCCGGGGTCACAGGCGCCGCATCAGAAGCTGCTGGATTGTAAATATGACATGTAAGCAACGGCATGATAGTCTGCAGACGTTGCCATAACTCAGCCAAGCATTGGCAAATTCTGCCTGAGACGAGGCACCCCACCTGTGTGTCCACACTGTGCACTTGCAGGCTGTCGCCGACGGTGCCTGTATTGTTCATGCAGTTGTCCAGCTGTTGGCCTGGGAATGGGCAGTTTGCAGCGGGCAAGCAGGCTGTCAGTGACACGGCACAGCAGCACGTGTGGCAATCTTTGCTCCAAAAGGGGATTGCGGCTCTCCCGTGGGTCGGCAACCATGCTTCAATGCGTGTGTTCTCACGAAAGCAAAAAAGAAGCGGCGGCAGTGGTGATCAGCCAGGGAGGGGCATGGCTGGCTGTGACGGTAGCTGCTCACCCTGGCCAGCGTGCTCCCGTCGCGCGCACTGCTGCACCCAGTCCTGCTCGGCATGCAGGTGCAAAACGTTGTACCTCCCGCCACCACTCACACTCTGCGTTTGCCGCTGTACCCTGCAGGCACAGGCAGGCCAGGCTGGTGGCACAACTTGAGGGAAGACAATGCAAAGATTGGCAAGGGAGTGTACAGTCACTCTGTAACCAACACAACGCAGTCGCTGCCGCTTTCAATTTTTACCTGCACGCACGCTTCCCACTGCGCTGGCTCCCACTTTTCACAACCCACACCTGTGCAGGGCTTCCAGCAGCGGCTGCCCCAGCTGCAGCGCGTTGGTGGCGGCAAATATCAGCTGCTCGTGCTTCACAAAGAGGTCGGCTGGCAAACGGAAGGCCGGGCAGCCAACGCTACATCAAATACAGCGAGCAGGTTAGGCAACGAGGTTCAGTTCTTGCAGACGCCCGCGAACAATCTGTCCCAGCGTAGCAGTCAGTGCCATGCGCTTGCAGTGCGGGCAGACCAATCTGTCACACCCAGGACTGGGGCCGCCCAGCCACAGGGCCAAGGTCTTCTACTGCTGCAGAAGGCATGCCCTGCTCTCTGCCACCCACTGCACACACCTGACGTGCCGCACACCAGCATAGGTGCGCTGCAAGGTGCCCAGTGCATCGTAATGCTCTCCAAGCCTCAGCTGCAATGACTGCGCAACGTCTGGCGGGTGTGGCAACAGCTGCACGCCCTGCCCTTGCAGTGCGGCCACAAACAGGTCTGCATTGTAGACATCCCTGTGGTACGGGGCAGCAGGAGCAATGGCTGACCAAGGGCATCGAGACCGTGCTGCTCCCCCAGTCATGCAGTGCATCTCAGCTGCCGCAATGTGGCAGTCCAGCACCACGCGGCAGGCAGGAATGTGGGAGGGAGACATATTGCAGCCGTACCCGAACTCGGCAGCACTGCCATCCACCAGCAGCCGTGGAAGGACCAGCGTGCGGTTGACTTCGGCAGCCAGCGCCAGGCCTGTTGCATGGGCGGCAGAGCACAAGTGCACAAGTGATCATCCCACCATCCCTGCACCTCATTCCACTTGCGTCTTTCATCCAGAAGCACCAGGCATTCCAAGCAATTTGACCAATTGCTTACCTGACAGCAGTGCTAACCGCTGCATTGCTGGATCGCCGCACACCTCAAACGACAGCAGCCGCTCGCCCTTGGCAAGCGGCATGCCCTGCGGTTGTGCGGCGGCCTGGTCGCCGCGGAGCGCTGCACGATGGCCGGGCGCCCATTGTGGGGGCTGCCTGCTCTGTGTCGTTTGCAGCGGGGCCATCAAGCTGCTGGAGGAGGACTCCCACTGCAGGCCGACAATCAGCAGGGTGCCGGCCACCAGCAGCACAAGGGCAGCACAGCCGCGTGTACCGTCGAAACTCACGCCCCCGCCGCGCGCGCGGCTGCACTTGTCCGCGGCGCTGGCGGCGCTAGGATTCTGCAGCACGGTGTGTGACCACAGCTTCAGGCTTTGTTTGTTGCGGCGCGGGGCAGCAGGTTCAATTGGGAACTCACCGGCCGCAGCAAGCCCATCGCCCGCCTGCCTCGTGTTGCTGCGTAAAAATAGCAGCTAGCCGGCACACCGGGGGCCGCTGCACGTTCAACTGCAGACGGAGCAGCTGGGCGCAGCTCCCGAAAGCGCCTGGCGGCACAGAAGGATTTCAGCAGCAGAGAGCTGTCAACAACGCAGCGGATTACCTAGAGGGAACTCGCCGGAGGGAGTTGTCGATGAGAGTCACCACCGCTGCGCGTGGCATGCGTGGCAGGCTGCGGTTCCCTGCAGGTGCGCCCCTCCCAAATGCTGGGTGGGCAGGCTGTTGTTGTCAAACATTAATAATTCATCTCTTGAACTGTAGCGGATCAAAGCAGCACAGATCCGAACTAGCTAGTGCCGCACCCACCAACGGGTTTACAGCTGGGCCGCACAGGCACTGCGGGTTCTGGATGTGGTTCGAAGGGCTGACACCCCGTTGGGAGTTGGTGTGTTTGGAGTGACACATGTGTTGCACAACCTTGGCCCAAGTGGAAACGGCAGGGGCCAGAGGGAGGCCGGCACGCCGCTGCCGCCAGCAATAGGCGTGTTGTCCAGAATTTTTTGTGCGCGGTCCCTCTCTCTTCGCTTCACCGAGCCGGCAGGCAGCACGCGCAGCCTCCTCGCCACTCCGTCTTGACGCTGTGGCAGCTCCACGGTTGCCGCCAAGCCCGTCTTGGCAGCGTTGCGCCTCTGGCGCTCCCAGGACGTTTTCATCAGGCTGCCTGCGGCTGATCCAAGCCACAGAGGTGCGGGGGCACCCCGGTCGAGTCCTGCAGGAGCCGCAGTTGGAGGCGGCAGGCGGCTCGCGGCAGTCTGCCTGCCTGCTAGCACTGAGCGGTGCAACAGCCTCAATCGCCAATGGCTCTCGCAGTCCTCTTTGCAGCTTGCAAGGTGCAGTGGACAACAGCATGAAGGGCGGCCTAAAGGACAAGCTGCTTGCCTTTGGGCAGCAGGCGGCGGCCGCCGCCTCTCATGGCGCGAAGGCTGCTGCCAAGCTGGCCAGCCAAGAGGTGCTCGGAGCTTCATGCTTGATGGAGTACTCGGTTGGCCCGCAGGTGGCCAGCAGCGGGCCTCTGTGGAAGGTCTACTCGGCGCGCAGCAAGAAGGAGGGTGAGCTGCCGCTGCTTTTAATGACGCCTGTTGGCAGGGCACCCTGCTCATGCACCGCTTTCTCCGTGTGCCCTATTGACAGGTTCGCTGCACCCTCGGGTCAGCGTGTAGGTGCTGGACAAGCGCGAGCTGACACAGACCGGCGGGCACCACGGCAGCCTGGCACGACCAAGCCAACGGCGCATGGAGGCGTTGATCGACCAATGCCGCCATAACGTGCAGGAAAATACAACATCAGATTGCATAGAGCGGCATCGCTGGTTTTCAACCAATTGCTTTGAGCGAGCCCCCTTTGTCCCGGTACTGCAGGCTCTGGCACGGCTCAAGCATCCAGGTGTGCTGCGATTGATCGCACCATTGGAGGAGACGCGCACGCAGCTGGTGTTCATCACTGAGCCCATTTTTGCCTCGCTGGCAGACCTACTGGGTGGGCCTGCCTGCAGCCTGCCGCCGGCGGCCGCTGCTGAGCGCCGCGAGCTGCGCCTGTCAGGTGGGGAAAGAGTGCTGGATGGCATGCCTTGCGTGCCGGAGTGATGGCTTGGCAAGACTGCTACGAGCAGTGGGCCGGCATGCGGTTCGGTGTTGCAGGCTTCTGTGGCTGCACAGCACCTGCATTAAACGCAGCAACACCTGCATGCCAGCCAAGCGTGCATCTCACCGCCCCTGTTCCTGCTCCTGCTGTGCAATGCAGAGTTGGAGATCAAGCACGGTCTGCTGCAGGTGGCCGACACGCTGCGCTTCCTGCACGAAGACGCGGGGCTGGTGCACAAGGGCCTCTGCCCTTCCACAATACTCGTCGCACAGACAGGTGCACACACTACGGAGACGTGGATTCAATGACAGCACTGGATGAGATTGACTGCAGTTGCTTTTGTGCGTCTGGGGAATGAATGTTGTTTTCCAGGCTTACCGCGGAGGCTACATGCACCGCCGCCGGCTCGCGCGTCTGTGCAGGCGGCTGGAAGTTGACTGGATTCGGCTTCTCGTCCCCCCTGGACTATGCCGCCGCGCCTGGCCAGTCGGTGTACGACTACAGCGATTCTGAGCCAACGCTGGTGCAGCAGGCCACACAGGTATGGTATGGAATGCACTTCGGTGCGAAATGTTCTGCTGAGTGGAAGCACCAGTAGCAATGCTTCAATGGCGGCAGAGGCTTGCATATCATTCACGCTGGCCGCAGCGCCGCATGTGCTTAGATAGTTGGTTGAGGCCAACTCATAGCACTGCCCACCGCCCATGCGTTACACGTATGGTCGCAGCCGCCTCTGCCCTACGTTGCGCCCGAGCTGTTGGCCTCCGGTAGTGCCGGCGTCACGAGTGCTGCAGATGTCTTTTCACTGGGGTGCGAGAGCTGGGCTGCTCAATGATATCACACTTTGAGCATGCTGTTGCCTGCAAGCCCGGCCTATGACTATGGCAGTTGTGGTGGGTGCGTCCGAGCCTGAACCTGTCATGCTTTGCAGATGCGTCACATTTGAACTGTTCGCACGGCGCCAGCTGCTGCCGGTGGGCCACTCACTGGCAGACTACGAAAGCAGGGTGCACTCCTTGACGCTGGTGGACATGAGTGGTGAGTCCGCAATCCGCAAGCAGTGAACAGTGGCACAATAAATGGCACAGCCTGCGGCTCGCATGCAGTACACACCACCCCCTGCCAATGTCCATGGCCTCGGTCCCTGGCGTTCTGCCCACCAACCCACCCCACTTGCCCAGTACCGAGGGCCCGTCCGCCCACCCACCCGTTGCAGGCGTGCCCATTGGCTTGGAGCAACCGCTGCGGCAGATGGTGGCACCGGTGGCAGAGGCCCGCCCGCCTGCAGCTGCCTTCCCTGGTTGCGCCTTCTTCCAGTCTGACGTCCTGCTTCGCGCGCTCAAGGTGATTCATGTGTACTGCTGCCAATGATCCCCAACCCTTGCCACCGGCCTTTCCTTCTCTACGTATGCCAACTTCACCCCTGCACTGGCTCCGTGCCCCAGTTCTTGGATACCTTGATCCAGCGGGAGCCTGTGCAGAAGGCCGCATTCTTGCGAGACCTGCCAGCCATGTGTGCACAGTTTGACGCGCGTGTCCTGCGTTATAAGGTGTGCGCAGCGCAGACCTTGCTGGTTTGGGGTTCGTTTCGCATCCGATGCATTAGAACGATGCATAGACCTGTGAGCCACCTCTGCATCAGATAGCTGAGCTGCGCCTCCCCAGCCACCCCTGTTGCTGCCTGCCACCACTGCCGGCACCCTCCTGTCCCTCAGGTGCTGCCGCCGCTGCTTGGGGAGCTGCGGGATGCGCAGCTGCAGCCCACGCTGCTGCCCATCATTCTGACTATTGTGAAAGAGCAGCCCCCAGGGGAGTTTGCCGACGCCACGCTGCCGGCCCTCAAGTGAGAATGGCCATCATGGCAGTTTTGGATTGTGCTGCAAAGCCGGCTGTTGGCTACTTATGGCGTACTCCTAGTGCACTCAAGTTTCATCCCTGCCGCCCCACCCTCAGGCCGCTGCTGACGAGCGCATCTGGCGAGACGCTGCTGCTGCTGGTGCAGAATGCGGAGCTGCTTGCCAAGTGCATGCCACCGACGGCTGCTGCAGAGGTGCTGCCCGCACTGCTGGTGCGAGCGGCCCAGCACGGTGAGTGCCAAGGGACTTGGAGTGGTGTGCGCTTGTGGTGGGTTTGCTTCTTCACCCAGAATCTGTGCAATGAGGTGTAAACTACTGACCTCGCCAGCCCTGCAAGCGGTGCCGGCGGTCGCATCCGTTGTGCCACACCCCTGTTATTACCAGTCCCTTGACACTTTCGCTTACGCATCTTCCATTGCCTGCTGCCAGGCGACGTGAGAGCACAGGAGGAGATGCTGCGCAAGGTGCAGGCCATGGCTGACACCCTTGACTACGAGGGCCTGAAGAATTCTGTGCTGCCGGCCGTGCACACACTGTGCCTGGGCACCACCGCAGGTGCGAGCGCTGGCAGTGTGTGAGAGCATGTTCAGTTTATCTGCTCAGCACAACTACCTGTCGAGCTGGCAAACAACAAATAGAGTGCTGCTGCCACATTCCCCACCTTGTCCGTAGCTGCGGTGTGCGTGGGCGCTTTTGCGTGCATGAGCCGCCTTGTGGCGCGCCTGGACCAGGGAGAGGCGGAGGCCATGCTGGGCACAGCTGTCAAGGTGGGTGCATGCTCGTGCACATAATTTCGCTGAATGGTAGAGACGTTGCTCCGACCAGATGCGTGTCTGGCAAAATGCGTGAAACGCGTCCATCACATATGGCTGCACGGCCAGCTATGCATGCATGTTTCAGGCATAGCAGCGCCTGCACCACAGCTGGTTGTCTGTCCTTCCATGCCTCTGCCTCACAGGTGACAGCGGTGGATAAATCTGCCCCTACAACGATGTGTGTTTTGGCGCTCGGAAACTCTCTTGCTGCAAATTATGGCCCCCGACTTGCGGCCGAACGCGTGCTGCCCACACTGGCCCCGTTGCTGGTAGTGCCCACCCTCAGTCCACAGCAGTTTGCCATAGCCATGAAGACGGTGCGGGATGTGCTGTCGCATGTTGAGCGCAGCCGGGCAACAGGCGCCATGGAAGGCAGCCCACGGGCAGGCAGCCTCGGCGGCATGGTGCCATCAGGTGGCGGAGGCACGAGCGTCGTGGCTGGTGGCAAGGCCAGGACGGAAGCAGTGGACAGTGATTGGATGTCAGTCACGGCGGCGGGGTCGGCCACTGGCGGCGGAGCTTTGCGCAGCACGGGCATGCCAGCAGCCTCAGCAGTGCCAGCAGCACCAGATGGGACTGACCTCCTGGCAGGGTTGACGCTGCAGCAGTCGTCAGTAGCAGCGTCGGCATCACAGAGGCCACTGGCACCGACTGTTGGCACCAGCAGCAGCAGCGGCGGCAGCAGCAGCAGCGGGTATGGGCTGGCGGGCCGGCAAGTGGGGTCGCGGAAGCCCATGAGCAGCCTGGTCGCTGTTTCTGCGACAGCGCTCCCACAGCCCAACTGGGCATTTGGAGGGACCAGCACCAACAGTGGCATGTCACCCACGCGACCCGCACAGACCAGCAGCTGGGCTGACCCGTTTGCCGGCTTGCAGGGTGGCTCCACTGGCAGTGCACAGCGGCCAGCAGCGATCCCCCAGCATGTGCAGCAGGAGGTGTTCGACCCGTTTGCACTCGGCAGTGTGGCGCTGGCCAGCAGCAGCGGCAAGGGTCAACTGCCGGCCAAAGCACAACCGCAGGCTGCCATGCAGCCACCGGCAGGCAGTTTTGCGGCAGGTGCTGATGGCTCGCTTATTTAAGTGATAGCTTTTGCATCTCTGTGCGCTTCATGTCAAAAGAAAGACACTCTCGCCCCGCATATAGAAAGAATGACTGTACGGTAGGGCCTTATGCATTCCGCAGCCTTGATAGCAGCATGGTGGCGCTTGAGAGCTGGTGCTGTCTAAGGTTTGCGCGGTGTTGCTGCAGGGGTGACCCCAGGCGTCTCTTCCGGCACACTCTCCAGCGGCACGCCATGCCTGCGAAGCATCGGCAAGCAGAAGCTGAGCAAGGGAGGTGCTGAGCGGCAGGCAAACCTAGCAATCAGCGCCCTTCAAGCAAACACTTCTGTCAGAAACCACAACAATAAACAGAAAAAGGCTCCCCTCACCGGCTGTCCTCCAGCTCAGTGGACAGGCGGCCGTGCAGGCTGCCACCGTAGCGCGCATCGTACTGCAGAGAGGGAAGACGTTCGGCACTGTTGTAACTGAGCTGCAAACTACATGCGCAACCTGCATAAGTGAGTGCCAGCCACACGCGTGAACTTGGCAGCCGCACCTGGTCGAGCGCATGCAGTGAGTCGTAGGAGCCCACACGCAGCATGCGCAGGAAGCCATCAAAGTCAACCTCGTCGGCGTCTGAGGACAAAGGGTGGACAGAGAATCAAATCATCCAGCCCCTGCTTCCGCGGGCACCTCTGCATGAAGACATAGCTTGCCAGCAGCTTGCTCCTACCTTGCCTGCCTCAGCCTCCCATTGTTCTCCCCACCCGCACCCACCCGCATATCCTGCCTCCACCAGCGCATCTTCCACCGCATAGTCAACCTCCGTGGCCGGCAGCTTGTCGCGCAGCGTGGCAATGAGCGTCTCAACCGACAGGCGTCCATCGCTGTTGGCATCCAGGCCTGCAAACGCGCGTCGAGCGCACTCCAGCCAAAGGTCCCTGCAAACAAAAAGGAGGGTGGCGGCGGAAGCAGTGCCGGGCAAGCATTTAAGTGCCCGGCTGCATCGTTCAACTACGTTTGCATCGTGCATGGGGAGGTGCTGCCATGTGCAACTACGTCTCGGCATCACCCCCTACTTCCGGGGCACACCTGTTATTCTCTTGCAGCGCGCCCCAGTCCATTTGTGATGCAACAAACTCCGGTGCCGCCACCTGGCGGGAGCAGATGAGCAGCGCCGCAGCAACGCAGTTGGTGGACTGTCGATTGAGCTGGCGCGCGTTGGCAAGGGCAGCAGCATCAGTTTTGGCACACGCGGTCATCCATTCTCATCTGCGTCCATATCCGGCTACTGCACAAGGATGGCCGCCTCAGATGTTTTCAGGGGGACTTGTTGCATGACAGGCTACCGGACCGGCGCTCTGCTTGGGCACATTTATGAATTGCAGTTCCCCGACTGGGCATTACTTGCTTGCCACCAGACTTGTCGCACTCCCCACGTTTCTGAATGGAACTTTAATTCCGGTATAAACACAAACGCACCGTTCCCAGCAGCATGCACACCCGCATGAGGCGTGTGCTGCGTTGCCGTCGGTCAACCCTGCTACGCGACGTCTCCCGCCGGCCAGGCTCATCGATCAAAGCTCGGAGGTCTCCTGTCTCGCATTGGAACGCTGCGAGTAGCGGAAATGGCCTCCGACCCCTTCGCCCTGAACGACGACGGCACCGCCAAAGACCCCGCCGCCTTCCGGGCTGCTCTACGGGCCGACCCCGTGAGGATGGAGGCGCTGGAGAAGGAGCCGGAGGTCGCGGCCGTGGTGCTGGGCGAGGACGAGAACGCCTTCCAAGAACTCATCAAGAGCGTGTACCAGGCGCGTGGATTGAGGGTTGTAGGCGATGCTTGTGGCACTTGACAGCCAACGGGGAGGCTGGCGGGCCTGCGGGCCGCCTGAAGGCGAGGGGCCACAATGGCCGCCGCCGCTGGCGGCACTCTCTGGAGGTGTGCAGGTAACGCCACTAGTTGGGAGCCTGGTGCACGTGCATATCTACTGCCTCAACGCCTGTCACGCAGGCAGAAAAGAAGCGCATCGACAAGATGAACAAGGGGATGGCGGAGCGCACTATTGATGCACAGCGCGTCAGCGGTGAGCGGTGGGGGTTTTGCCTGGTTCGACGGGTGCTATTGGGAGCGTCTATGGCAATGCTTGGGTTGCAGCAGCATCCAGCCACGTGGTTTGCACAACTTTCAGGCTTGATAAACTGCAAAGCCTGCCGCCTGCCCCGTCCGCTGCCCCCAGCCACGGTGCCCCGCGACACCGTGCAGCTGTACCAGCAGCTGCGCGAGAGTGGGCTGCAGTACGGCCCAGCCTTCAGGCAAGGAGGTGGTTTCGGCTTGCGAGGAGGCTTAGTAAAAGTGTTCGTTGACGAGGCATGCCCCAAGAACGGCTCTTTAGTGGGCTGCAGGCCCCTGCAGCAAGTGCAAGCATCAAAGTGTTCGACCTCGGCCCAACCCATGCAGGCTGCTTCGCAACGTGCACGTTCCAGACATGGCCGCCTCCTCGTGAGCAGCAGCTGTCGCCACGGAGGTTCGATCAGGCGGGGTGACGGCCGTTGAACTGAAGCGAACAGAGCACGAGAGGCCATCATGCACAATAGAGATCAAGCCTGTTGTGTTTTGCCTTGCAAATTTGCGGAGTTACAGCAGCAGCACCACTGTTGTGGTCACAGCACGGCTGCATCAGGAGCATGGAAGCAATAGGAGAGGGGGGAGTGGCAAAGGCAGCGGCAACGCGGTCAGTGCAGAAGGAAAATCAGTCGACGTCTGTCTGGGTGCAGGGGCGTGCTTGCAGTTCGTTAAAACGAAACAGAGCAAAGAGGAAAAGAGGGGAGAGAAAGCAATGGCCGGTGTTCGGCTGCAAGCGGACAAGGGGAGGGTGGCGGGGAGCTGCCAATTGCGCCTAGCTTGCCCGCCCCGTCGGACTGCCCCGGCCGTGACCCACCGGCCACGACCCTGTGCCACTGCCACCCGGCTTAAACCGCTTCTCCAGCGGCGGCGATCCTGGCCGCTCCCCAACAGGGCTGCGCTTGGGCGTGCCTGCCGCTGCAGCAGCAGACAATGGTGCAGATAGAACTAAGTTAGGCTGTTTCCCTGCTGGTGCACAGCCAGCATTCGCAGCTTCACGCAGATGCAACCCAGCCTTTCAGCCACCAAGACATAGCAGGCATGCGGCACAGGTAGCAAGTGCACAACCGCCAACCAGGATCACCTCGCAATGGCAGCGTGTCGCCTTCCTCATCGTCGTCCTCGCCATAGTCCACCAGCGGGCCCAGCAGACCTGGCAGCGGTGATGTGTTTTCCAGCACCACCCTCCCGCCACCGTTGCCATCGCCGCCGCCCGGTGCATCCACTGGCTCCTCCTCGTCTGTGGCAGGACGGGCGGCAAGAATGAGAGGCGACGCATCAAGCGTACATGCGAAAACCATAAATCAACCAGGGATGCCACAGTAGCCAGGGCAGGCACGCACCCGAATCCTCCTTGTCAAAGTATGACTCCTCATCAGCATCCACCTCGCGCTCTCCACCTGCACAGGCAAGGGAGCGCAGGCAGATATCGGCGGTAGAGGCAAGGGGCGGCCGAGAGCCGAAACTGAATGCAGGCATATACGGCCCCTGGAAAGAGGAACAGCGTGACTAGCCGCAACACAATGCAGCGCACTCACGTCTTCGCCGCTGCTCCGCTGCCGCTGCTGCACGCTGCCGTGCCAGCAACTCTGCTTCTTGCGCCGCCCTGTGAGCCGCCACTGCCGCTGCTGAAGCGGAGCCCTCACCGTCACGCTCCTTACCAGGCGCAAGGCGGTCCTGCGTATGGGGAGAGGGTGCTACTGTGATCACAATCTTGCGCATCCAGAGAGGCATCATTGCGTCGCCTTTGATGCATACAAGCTGCACATGAATGACCCACCCGAAAGCTCTGAAACAGCCAACCTGGTTTTGATCGTGCCGGATGCGCATGTTGGCAAAGACCTCGCAGTAGTCCACACCCTGCAGCTGCTCCCAGTGCTGCTCCACCAGCTCCACAAGCAGGCCCTTCATGTTCTCCTGCAAGTTAGGAGGGTGCAGCGATGGCTAAATGCAACACGTTAATTACTGGTGAGCAGCATTTTCCTGCAGCATGCACCTACGGCCAAGGCCGCTGCAACCGCCCCATTGATTCATTGCTGTCGAAACCAAGCGCGACCTTGCGGATGAAGTCAAACAGCTCCAGGCAGGCAGAGTTGAGCAGGTTGTAGCGTGGCCCATTCTCTGCAGAGAGGCAAAGGCAAGCAGACAGGGCGTCAGCAGGGTGCACTGGCATTCTCAGCATGCACCGCTGACCTCTGACCCATGAAAAAAGTAGAAGCGTGCGCCAGGGGCTTGCACGCAGCTGGTGCACAATCAACCGGTGCGCTAACTTACCCATGAAGGCCGCCACCACAGGCGCCAACAAGTGGTTCTTTACAAGGTAGCGGTTGTAAAACTCATCCTGCAAGCGCAGGTGCGCATACATGTTGCTATCTTGGCCTGTGCTGTCGGTGTCTGTCAATGCCACCAACGCACGGGGGCATGGCACACTACAAAAAGAGGCGGGCGCATACTGAAAGAGCTGGGCGCCCACCAAGCCGGCCACAGTGCGCACCTTCATGCCCAGTGCAGTGCGCAGAAAACGGATGGCGGCGACAACCAGCCAGCGCTCGCGGCGCCGCAGCAGCTTGAGCACCTGGGAAGGGCGGGATGGGGTGGGGCGGAGTGGGCTAGATTGGATGTCGCAGCTTGAGAGCAGGCTGAGGTGCATGTACAGCCAGCAGTGGAGACACTGCTGATGCCGCCCTCCTGCCCAACCTTCATCCTGCTCTCAAGGCCTGCACCTACCTTCTCCACCACGTTGTTGCGCAGGATGTAGTACTTTATTCGGTACGAGTGGCTAACGATGCAGAAGCACAGCAGGTCCACCACCAGGCCCACTGCAGGATCCAGTAGCCAGGTGCAAGAACACAGATGATCACACAGGCAGTTGCGAGTGTTATGCAGAGCTGACATCCTAACACTACAGTTCATCGAGCAATTTACTGTACCGCACCAAATTATTTTGCGAACCAAATGTTCGCGCGCA
>VIYQ01002409.1:0-25026 GCA_009928355.1 Chlorella sp. CH2018 | reverse complement strand
TCCCCCCTGGCCTGCTCCCACCACCCCCCTGGCTTGCACTGCTGCAGGTCATGTACCCGCTGCCCCCCGAGCTGCTGAATGCCTACACCGATGCGCTGCACACGCTGCTGTCGCGCCCGGTGAGCTGCCAGCAGGCTTGTCAGCCAGGCTGCACATCAGCTGCGCAAGGGGCTGGCCGCAACCGTCTTTCACAGTGCGCCTCTGCCCTCCTGGCTGGTGCAGGGCGGCGGACACTCCTTTTCGCTCACCGCCTGCACCTCCGCTCAGCCTTATGCCGAGGCTGCCCTGGCGGCCATTGCAACCCACCCCAGCTGCCAGCACCTAGACATGGCGTGGCACTCCATTGCTGGGCAGTCAGTCACGCTGCGATCCGGCGAGCGGCTGCCCACCCTGCACCATGTGCGGCGCATGTGTGTGCGCCTGATGGTTGGAGCGTCGCTGGATCTCAAGCTGCACATGCCCCGCCTGGAAGAGCTGACCGTGCCAGCAGTCCCGGAGATGTTTGCTCCCATCGTGCCGCAAAGCGTGAAGCTGTGCTGCGGCTACAACCCCGAGCACTACCGGCCCTTCCCGCTGCTGCGCCGCCTGAGCGTGGCTGCAAAAGAACTGGAGCTTGTGGCGCCTGCAAGTGAGAGCAGGCGGCGGGATATGTTTTGTAGCTGGCAGCTGGTAGCATCGCGCCCATGCTGTCCAACGCTCCCTCCTTGCCGCATCGCTGCAATGCACTGGCTAGTGCACCAGCACAACTGCTGAAGTGCGGCCTGCCTACCTGCCTGCAACCTCTGGACTTGACCCCCCTCCCATGGATTCCACCGCTGCTGCAGTGCCTGTGCTGGAGGATCTGTCGGTCACGCTGTACTCTCCGGATGCAGATCTGAACCCGCTGCTAGTGTACGCATCGACTGAGTGTATGGCCCCCTCCCTGACTTCCCTGGTGAGATGTGTGTGCCTGGTCAGTGACCGCATGTGGTGGCACCACTGGCTGGGCATACCGCTGCCACAGAACGGAGCCATCTCACAAACCCTCCCCATTACCCGCTGCGCAGGAGCTGAACTCCTCCACCCTCAACACCATTGAGCTGCTAGAGGAGAACGAGGATTTTGAGGCAGACCAGACTGTGTACTCAAACCGGCTGGTGCCGCTGCTTGATGCTGCGGCCCCTTCCCTGCGCCAGCTGCGCCTCACCATTGGCGAGCCTCCAGTCGACCAAGGGCCGCAGTGCCTGGCAGACGCTCTGCTTCGTGCGACTGGCCTGACCAGCCTGGAGCTGCGCTTCACCAGCGAGGAGTGGGAGGCACAGGATGCCACCCGCTTGAACTGCCACATGCTGGGCGGCATGTCGCAGCTGCGCCGCCTGCGCACCGACGCGGCGGGGCGGCTGGATGGCCTCCTCGCCCTGGCCGCCCTGCCCCTGGCTGATGTGACGCTGGAGGGCCCAGCAGCGCTGCCCGCCATTGCGCCCCACACCCCCGGCCTCACGCGCCTGGAGCTTGGTGGGTGCAGCGCGGCGGCACTGCACAGCGCAGAGGCGGCGGTCGGGCAGGCGCTGCACGGCTTAGCCGCCCTGCGCTGCCTGGTGCTGGGTGGGCGCGAGGAGCTCAGCCTCCAGCGCAGCCCCGAGGCAGAGGCAGCGGCACGGGAGGTGCAGGAGCGCCATGCCGAGGCGGAGGCGGCCCTGCGCGCCCTGCTGCCGCCGGGGTGCGAGGTGGAGGCCGCATCGCCGGCGGTGCACTTGTGGGGGTGAAGAGGACGCACTGCAATGCACAGAGACGCTTTGCCTTGTAAATGAAGTGACTCTACGACTGAGGGGGGTGGGTGGTGGGCGCCTCGCGAGGCGGCGGCCTGCTGGGTGCACGCTGGGGCGGCGGTGGCAAGGCGGCGGCGGGCACTGTGTGCTATCTCGCTCGATCCTTGCGGTGCTCTGGTGCCTAACGCCGTTGCGCTGGCACCCTTCTGCGCGCCTTAGACGCCTGCCCGCTCCGTCCGCGTCGGTTTGCTCACGAGCGGGCGGGCGCCTGGCTCACGGCCGGGCGCCTTTGACCACCCAGCTCGCCGCAGGGGCGGCAGCGGCGGCAGCGGCGGCAGCAGCGCGCGGCAGCAGCGGCATGGAGGGCGGCGAGGCCGGCGGCGGCAGCGGCCGCGGCCGCGGCAGCGACTGGGGTGGAGGTGGCGGGGCCGGCTATGCTGCCATCACACAGGTGTTTGAGCCGCAGCCCGACACGCTGGTTCAGCTGGCATGGTCACACTGGGAGTGCGCCATGCTGGACCTGCTCGCGGCTGGCCAGCAGCTGCTCCTGCTGTGCCTCCTCGGCTTTCACATTACCGGCCTGAACTCCATGTCTGCGAGGCAGCGGGGCCACAAGGAGCACAGCTCCTGGAAGGCAGAGGCAGCCCCGTGTGAATCAGCACTGACACAGGGCATCAAGCTGGGGCAGCAGGTGGCCGGTCACTGGTGTACCCTAATTCGGCAGTTTGCAGGTGATTGGCAGGAGAACAGTGTCCTGTGTGCCTGCTGCACATGCTTACGCGCAGCATGCTGAAGCGCTTGCCTCCTTTTCCTTGGCCAATGCCTGTGCAGAGCAGACGGAGAGCGAGGTTTTCGGCGCCACTGGCGCCGCCCTCAAGGCATACAGCATGGCTCTGGACCGCATTGATGGCAGCAGCCCGGAGGCTGTGCTGTCCGCAGCTATGGAGTCGCCCCACCTGCCGGTGAGCTGGCGGCTTGACTTGAACAACAGACAGTGGAGAGTGACAAAAATTTAAAGCATGCGGCAGCTTGCTGGGCTGGCCGGGTTTGGCACATGGTGTCACAATTGTTCTGCTTGCCGCACATGCACTCACCGCACTCCTACTAACCCAGGATGGGAACTCCCTGCTGCTCGCACGCAGCTCGTGCTGCAGGCCGTCACGCTGGCCGCCACCCGCAGCCTGGCAGACCCTCTGAAGAGCCTTACACCAGTGCTGGACGCCTGCCTGGACAATGACGAATCATCATATGCCAACGTGCTGCTGCCGCAGTTTGCGGACACGCTGCGGGACTGCGTGGAGGGCACCACGAGCCTGCTGCGCGTGCTGTCCAGTGCCCAGCGCTGCGGCACGCTGGCGCCCGAGCGGTTCAGCTTACCAGGCAAGACTGTCGGGGTTGTGAGCAGCTCCTCTCTGCGCAGCTGCCCTGCTGCCTGCATTGAACAGGGTGGTCGGAGCGAGGGCGGTGAGCAGGCGTGCTGCGTGGCAACTTGCAAGTTGGACTCATTCTTCCTTCTCACCCTTGTTCCGCAGGCAAGACAACCATGGCGTTCTGTGGCATGCTTGTCAGCCACATGGCGGTGGCCCTGGTGCCGGCTGCTGACCCGCTGGGGGAGGATTACCGGCTGTGGTGCAGCAGCCCACACATCAGCGAGCGGGCACGGCAGGCTGTGACGTCAGACGTATCGATGCGTGCGCTGTTTCAGTTTGGGCGGTTGGCCAAGATCCTCAAGGCTGTGTTCTTAGCAGAAACTGGCGCAGCTGCAGCACGTGCTACGCAAGGCAGCAGGCGGCGGCCCCTTGCCACCTACAACAGCCAGCCTCCAGCAGCCGGCCAGGAGGTGGCGAAGGGGGCACCGCAGCAGGCCGGCGAGGCACATGAGCAAGCAAACGCAGGCGCTCTGCTGCAGGCAGAGCAGGAGCAGCTGGCGCGGGCGGCTGCCAAGGCTGCCAAGCGGCAGCGCCAGAAGCTGCGCAAGGCGGCTGAAGCAGCAGCAGCAGCGGAGGCTGAGCAGCAGGCAGCGGCTGCTGAGGTGCCGGCTGGGGCTGCCGTAGGGCCGCCCGCGCCCTGCTCGGCTGTGGGCGGCAGCCCTGCAGCTGGTGTGAGCGCGCCTGCCGCAGCTCCTGGAGAATGCGAGCTGCCGGCAGCAACACCGCCACCCGCCTGCCCGGATGCAGCGGCAGCAGCAGCCTGTGACGAGGCGGTCCAGCCGGCAGGCAGCGCCCCAGAGGGGGCGGTGCGCCTGGCAGCCAGCAGCTCGGATCAGCTGGAGGTGCTGCTGGCGCAGCTGGAGGCAGGCGATGCTGAGCTGGCGGCAGGCGCTGAGGAGCAGGCGCAGGGCAGCGGTGCAGGCAGCAGCGGCGCGTGCCTGCTGCCCTCCCCACTGCCTGCCGTGCCGCAGCGCCCCAGCTCGGCAGCGCAGCTGGACGCCCTGCTGGCGCAGCTGGGGGTGGCGGGCGGGGCCCAAGGCAGCGAGTTTTACAGTGCTCCTGGCCGAGTCTCCCCATCGCCCGGCAAGGCGGCAGCTGTGGCAGCAGGCGCAGCGGCCTATTCTGCTGCACCGGCAGACGATGACGACAGCCTGGACGCCCTGCTGGCGCAGCTGGGGGTGGGCAGCTCCGCCCCTGATGGTGACGCAGCAGCAGTAGCAGCAGGCTGTGCTTCCTGCAGCCCTGCCGCGCCCGCCATGGCTGCGCACAGCCCTCCAGATGCTGCCCCAGCCACCCCCACCGTGAGCCTGGACCCCGCCCTGCTTGCTTCGCTGGAGTGCCCCCTCACGCTGCAGACCATGCAGCAGCCGGTGGTGGCGGCAGACGGCAACACCTACGAGCGCAGTGCCATTGCGGGTGGGCGGTGGGGCGGGATGGGGCTGAGGAGCGATTGAACTGATGCACTGGGCATGGCAGCTGGTGCAGTAGCTCCTGCTCCCCCTGACTGGCAATGCCATCACAGTTAACGCACCCCTGCCCCCCACCCAACCCTTGCAGCCTGGATCGCACGGCAGCAGGCGGCGGGTGTGGTCCCGCGTTCCCCGCTGACCAACCAGCCGCTGGGAGACCTAAGCCTGCGCCCCAACCACACGCTGCGCAGCCTCATTGCCGGCCTGCGCGCCGCGGGCCAGCTGTGAGCGGCAGCAGCAAATGTGCAATTGCAGCGATCCAGCCCATGTCCCTATCCCCTTTGGTTGGTACTGCTTACATAGTGAGCCAGCTGCCGAATGTGGCAGGCAAGGCTGCGTGCTGCCACTGTGCTGCACATGAACGAACTTACGAATCGATGCGAGACTGTAGGCACGAGGGGGCTGCCTGTGCGGCAGAAAAGAATAGGGGCGGCAGGCACAGGGCCGGGCCGCTGGAGGGGGCAGGCAGCAGGCATGGCTGCAGGTGAAGGGCAAATGGTGCCCCTCCCGTCTGCATGCATGCGCCTGCTCCACGCACCGGCGGCCAAGGCAGTGCAAAAACTCAGGCATTCAGGGCGGTTCTGGTTCAAGGCGAATCACCAAGTTGTGAGGGCGGTACGGGCGGCACGCGGCCTAAACAGATCTTGCAACGACAAGACGAGTATATATCAGAGGTGGGTTGGGTGAGAGGATAACGGGAGGCAGCAAGCACAGGAGCTAAGGACAACTGGCTAACCAACCGCCGCATGGGGAAGCCACTGGATGGGGGCGACGAGAGACAAGCAAGGGCTGGGATGGGGCGGGTGCCTGCAGCGCTGCCTAAAAGGCAAGAGGCCGGGGCATGGCACAGCACAGCACCGCACAGCACGCCGCGCAGCCCTCCTCACGGCATGTGCTCCAGCCGCCACAGCACCGCAGCCAGCAGCACTGTGGAGGCTGCGGTGGTGATGGCCAGCAGGCGCAGCCAGGGGCGCTCTCGCTCCTTGCGCCGCGCCTCCATGGCCTGTGCAAAGGAAAGGTGGAGCCACAGGGGACAGGTTGTGTGCGTTGCAAAGCATGCCAGCTGGCTACCGAGTCTGTCGTCATGTTCAGCGCCGCACAAGCGCCTTAGCAGGTGTGCCCACCAGCCAAAGTGCGGCTGCAAAAGGATGTGCCCCAGCTGTTCTCCCGCAGCCACACAGACAGCTTTCCTCAAGCAGCCACAGAGACAGCAGACATCAACACATGCACGCCACACCCCCCAACCAACACCCAGCTACCCACCCACCTTTTGCACCAGCGTCTCCACATGCGTGTCGCGCAGCTTCCAGCTCTTCAGCACCTCTGCTGTGATCTCCTCCAGTGGCAGGTCGGGAGGAATGACGACATCTGACACCGGCGCCTGGCCGCTGCCGGCGCCCGGCGCGCCTGGCGGCGGCCAGCGCGGCGCGTCCTCGCCTGCCGGGAAGCCGGCGCCGCCGTCTGCCTCTGCTGCCGCGCCTTCCGCTGCATCCTGGTCGCCCATGCGGGGCGGGCCGGGAATGAACTG
Source organism: Chlorella sp. CH2018 (assembly GCA_009928355.1). Taxonomy (NCBI): domain Eukaryota; kingdom Viridiplantae; phylum Chlorophyta; class Trebouxiophyceae; order Chlorellales; family Chlorellaceae; genus Chlorella; species Chlorella sp. CH2018. Next base: position 18,851 of record VIYQ01002409.1, on the reverse strand, counting down.
TGTAGCTGCCAGCCACCAGTCTGGGTGCTGCTCGCCGCTGCCGTCCAGGTCCACGGATGGCAGGCCAGCGCCGCGCGCCGCCGCCGCCTCTGCTGCTGGGGCTGCGTCCAGCCCAACAGGGGGCTCATCTGAGGAGGAGGTGACTAGAGCCTCTGCTGCATCCGCCTCCTGCCGCGCATCCACCGCTGCGCTGGCCGCCACCGCCACTGCCGCCGCATCGGCTGCCTGCCTAGCCGCGGCGTGCGCGGCAGCAAGTGCCTCCTCGGCCCTCTCATGAGGCGTCAACACGTGCTTGCCGTGACGCACGCCCCCTGCGGCTGCAGCTGCCTCCGCCGGCGATGGCGGGCCTGCCTCTGCTGCTGCCTGCGGCGAGCCGCCAGCCGCGCTCTCCGCTGCCGCGCTCTCAGCGGCCGCCAGCTGTGCCACAGTGCTCTGCAAAGCTGCGGCCGCATCCTGCAGCACCTGGTTTGCGCCTGCCAAGTCGCCAGCTGCTACTGCCGTAATGGCTGCCGCCTCTGCTGCCGCCACAGCCTCCACCGCCGCGACCTTGACCTCTGTGTCGATGGCCAGGCTGCTGCCGCCGCTGCTGCTGCCGCTGCCGGGCGCTGCGGTGCTGCTGCTGCCGGGCGTGCCGCTGTGCACGATTTCGTCCACCTCAGCTGTCAGCTTCTGCATGGTGGCCGCCATGGCAGTCAGCTGCTCCACTGTGCTGCTGCCGGCCGGCGGGGCAGCGCCATTGGCTGCCGCGCTGCCGTTGGCGCCGGTCCCATTGGCGCCCGCGCCGCCGCTTGCCGCGGTAGGCACGCTGCCGCTGGCTGCTGCTGGCGCACCGTTGCCACTTGCGCTGCTGGCCTCCGGAAGTGCAAGCAGCGCCTTGCTGGCGCCATTGCTGCCTGCGCCCCCCTCGCCCGCCGCCGTGGTGCCCTGTTTCTGCTGCTGCTGCTGTGCTGCTGCGTCCTCAGGCTTGCCGCCGCCGCCACCGCGCGCAATGCGAGCCGCCGCCCGCGCCGCTGCCGCCTTGGTCACAGCCACAGCGGCGGCCGCTGCTGAGGCGGCAACCGCTGCGCGTGAGCTGGCATCAGCTGCAGACTTGACGTCTGTGATGGCGCCGGACAGTGCCGTCTCCTGGTCGGTTAGCACGCCAAAGGCCTCAGCCGCACGGTAGCCTGCAGTGTGGCAGGGAGGGGTGTTGTTGTGTGGTGCGGTGTGGCGGTGAGCCGTCCGGCTTGGCGCCTTGGAAGCCGGCACCAAGCGGCTGGCTTCATTAACAGCATGCAGCAGCCTCTCAACATCAAATTGGCAGGGTTGACAGGATCTCTCAAAATTACAGGGTTCCTCAACAAAGGCCAACTCACCTGAGTCGGGCGCATCGTCCTGGAAAGTCTTGTACGACAGCGACATGCGTACCGCGCCCTGCGTGCGCTCGCCTGCAGTGCAAAGTGGGAGGGAGCAAGAGAGCCGTGTCGATGCGCCGGCGGCAACGGCATGGCGTGGCGCATTGAAACTGGCAGCAGGGTGCGTGAACACCAAGGCAGCAGGCTGCAGGCTGCACGCAACATCGCCCGTGGCAGCCCAGCATCGCTACCTGCTGCCCCTAGGTGTTCACACACCCCTGCGCTGCTGTCCCATGCTCACCTGGCATGGACGATTCCACGGGCAGCCACACATCGGCGGTGCCATCGGCCGCCAGCTGGGAGAGGGGGAAGGTGGCGCGCCCCACCTCGGTGCGCCCAGTCATGGGGCTGTCCCCAATCCAGATCTCCAGCACCTGCAGTGGCACAACACAAAAGGAGGGGAGGATGAGCTGGCAAAACGGCGGCTAACATGAGGCTGTCATGGGGCTGTCGCCAATACAGACCCCCAGCGCTGGGTAAACAAGTGGAGTAGCTGGAAAGCCTGATCCAAATCCAAGCCACACTGTCCAGGGCTACCCACAGCAACCCAGGAAGCAGCCCACCTGGTTGGAGGGGTCCTCCACCAGGAATTGGAAGTCCTGCAGCCACAAAAGGGGGGAGGGGCAGTGGATGGTCATGGTTTCACGCGCAGGCAGGTGGCAGTGTTGTGCTCCACTGCAGGCTGGCGGCCAATCGCGAGCGGGGCCATGAGCAGCTGGCCTCGTGTGCCGCCTGCTGGCCAGCCCTTCCACACAATGCCGCGCAGCACAGGGCAGCGCAGCACTGCTCCCCCTGCGTGGCGCTGCAAGTGTCCCTCCAACCCTCCCTCACCTGGTTCCACACTGGTGCGCGGTGGTGCCCCGCGTGGCTGGTGTCGTCATCTCTCCGCGACTGCGGGGCATAACCAAGCAGGACGTGCGGGTGGAGGTCACTTGCGGCACATGGACAGGGTGGGCGGTGCAAGTGCAGGGCGGTGCAAGTGCAGCGAAACACGCACACGTTGGGCAGCACCGTGCGTGCTGCAGGGCTGCACGGCAAGCACAAAGACGCGAGCACCGCGGCAGAGCGTGCCCAGCGGGCGCAGCGTGCCCCGCGCACCTGCACCGCTTGGGCGCCCAGCGTGATGCGGCAGTACGGGTTGCTCTGCCAGGGGAAGCCCCACACCGGCAGGTCGCGCGCCTCGTGCAGGGTGACCTGCGTGCACGTTGAGAAGTCAGGCCGGAAGCAGTGGGCAACAGGTACGGCATTGGACAACAGGTTCCGCAACGGGTACCTGTGCAGCGTAACGTGTCTGCAACAAAGATTGTGCCAATGGACCCCTCCTGCATCGTCATATGCTGCAGAGCAGCAGCACAGCGCCTCACCGACGGTTCCCCTGCGTGGCATTCTACACCCACACTGCGCGGAAGCAAGCAAAAAACAAAAAGCAGCAACATCACAGCGCCTCACCGACAGCTCTCCAGTAAACATGTCTGGCAGGCTGACGCCGCCCGCCGCGCCCTGCGGCCCCAGCGGCAGCGCAGCCAGCAGCGCGTGCTCCAGCGCGTCGGCCTGCAAGGCACAGGAGGTGATGGTTGCGGCACATGGTGGGATGGCTGTGTCCCCACTGGGGTGGTGTCTCACTGGGGACCCGGCGCCGTGTTGTAGCCGTGCACACGTGGCGCGGTGCATGGTGCAGCAGTTCTGCAGCAGTTCCCACTCTCTGCCCAGCTGGAGCAGGGCTTGGCTGTGGCAGCCACCCGACTGGAGCAGACTTCAACTGCAGCAGCCCTCCAATGGAGCAGTTCAGCAACAAACTGCAGCAGCCCTCCAATGGAGCAGTTCAGCAACAAACTGCAGCAGCCCCCCACTGGAGCGCATGCCCCTCGCTGCAAGCCCGCACCTGCAGCACCGCCGATGCAACCGCGCGCATGACCACATCACGGCCCACCGCTGCCTCCGCCACTGCGGTACAACAGGGTTGCAGCAGCAAGCGGGTCAGAGGCTCTTCGTACAAGAGGGTTGCAGGAATGCACAGGTCACAGGCTGTTGTGCCTGCAGCTACATGCGCGCAAACCCTTTGTGTCAGGACCACACAGCGCAGCGAGCATGCTGCGGACCATCTGGTTTGGCCAGCTGGGCAGCAAGCGCATCATGCGGCCGTTGAGCACCTGCCGTGACAGCGGGCGGGATGTTGATTTCCAGCCGCTTGGGCAGCGTGATGAGGGCGGGCAGGTCGACCGTGAGGAGCTTTGTGAGGAAGGCCTGGCAGGAGAGCAGGGAGGGTGGCAGGGGCGGGGCCTCTGATGGAGAGGAGCGGCTGCGGGGGTGCTCATGAGCCCGACGCCAAAAACGACTGCTCAAAAACACCATGATGCAGGCACACATGATTACCAGCAAACTGCGGTTGATAACAGCACGCAGTAGCTTTACATCAGCGCACAGCAGGGGACCACACCTGGATGATTGGGATCTTCATCAGCCGGATGCGGTTGTAGGGGTTGAGCTGCACCTTGACTGTTGGGCAGGGGCAGGGGCAGCAACGGGAAGCAGGCTTCAGTGTGGATGGGTGGGGCGGAAGCGTGAGTGACTCATGCGTAGGCCGGGCCGCAGCCACTCAGTCGAAGCAGGAGCCCCCAAACCCAAGCCCAACACGCCGGCGTCACCCAGCTAAGCTACAACTGAAGCGCGCGCCTGCGCAGCAGCAGGCGGCAGCAGCGGCAGCAGCGGCAGCAGCAGCAGCAGCAGCAGCAGCAGCAGGCAGCAGCGGCGCTCACTGGAGGGTGAGCCCACAAAGCCCAGGCCCAGGGTGCCGATCCAAGGGCACATGGGCGCCAGCCGGATCTTCAGCCACAGCTTGCTCTCCAGGTCGAGGTCTGCAGCGAAGGGATGAGCACACAGGGTAGCATGTATGCGAGCACAACTGGTGGGCTACAAGGCTGGCACACAGCTTGCTGGACAGGTCCAGGTCTGCAGCGAAGGGGTGAGCACACAGATATACACATGTGTGTGCGAGCGTGTGTTGTGAGTGGTGCAAGCCGCCCTCCACGCTGCAGCAGCAATTGGAGGCCGGGCCGAGCCGGCCGCATTGCACTCATAGTGGCGAAACGATGGGATGAGCAGCACGCCCATCCCGCCATGTCCCTGCTCCTGCTGCTCACCCGACACCATGACAGGGATCTTGATGCGCCAGCGCCCCGTGCCGACCTCGATCAGCAGCAGCATGCGGGCGCCGCCGGTGTATCGCACATCCACCACGCCGTTGAGGTCAGAGTCCTGCAGAGCGCAGCCAAAGCAGCGGGAATGCATGCATTTGAGAGCCGTCAGGGTGAACAAGCCAGCGCACGTCCACCACGCCGTTGAGGTTAGAGTCCTGCGCAGGAGCGGCGGCGGACAGACACAGATGGATATGCAAGCATGCCCTGCATGCACGCCCCGCGGCAGGCTGCTGGCCGCTGCTGTGGACGCGTCACACGCGCTGGCATGGTACCGGCACACCGCATGCCCGCAGCTACCTTGCGGCTGGTGCGGCGGCGCATGTTTGAGAAGTAGGGGGCCTCATGATCCAGCGTGAACTCCATGATACGCAGCCGCTGCGGTTGGGTAGCGGCAGGGGCGGTAGCAGCGTGTTGCAACTTGTTGCCCAACTTGTTTGGGGTCTGGTCAGTGTGCTCGCAGCGCGGCGCTGCGTCCCTCCGGGCGCTCAGCAGCAGCGGCAGGCCACCCGCCACACTTCTGATTGATGCAACGGGATGTGATTGATTCAACAAGCAGCCCCAACCAGGGCAGAATTCAAAAAGTCCAGCCCCCAGCACATGCCCCACCTGTACAAAGGAAGGCACCATCTTCTCCGCCACCAGCATGTCAAACAGCGGCTGCAGCATGTCTGCCAGCCAGCGCTCGATGCCCCGCTGGTACACGCGCCATGCCTGCAGCATGCCGTTTGAACGCAAACGCAGATGCTGGCAACCGCAGGGAACGGTCGGGCCGTGCCATGCAGCCAGCCCATGCACCTACAGCAGTGCCATCTCTGCCTAGAGCGTCCAAGGCAGCAGGGGCTGCACCCCAGCAGCTGCCAGGCCAACAGCACCCTCACCCCCGGGCATTACCCACCTTGCGCCAGCACATGTTGACCCATTCCACGCTCTCCTCATCCTCGCTATACTGCACAGCCAGCGCTGTCGTGCCGCCGGGCTTGCCATCGCTGCCACGGTCGCCCGCTGCCGGCGTCGGCGTCGGCGGCAGCGGCGCCGGCCCCGGCGGCCGCTCGCTCCACCACACAAAGTTGCGGAAGACCGAACGCACCACTGGCAGCGTGCCCGCATAGTTGACCAGGTAGTGCAGCAGCACGGCGGCGATGGCTCCAAACGTGAAGTATCGGACCTCCACGCCTGACGGAGCCGGCGGCGGCGGCGCAATGGGGTGCGACACCGTCTGCCGGTAGCTGCGGGCCAGGGCCGATGTGGACAGCCCTGCGCTGGGCTCGCCAACCGCCACCTGGTACACGCCCATGGGAGCAGCCTCCACACGACCGCTGCCGGAGGCTTGTAGCCGCGCTGCCTCGCCGTCTGCGCCGCCGCGCAGCGACCCCGCCCGCTGCTGCTGCTGCTGCACTTGCTGCTGCGCCTGCCGTGTCTGCTGGCCCCAGCCGCCCCACGGCACGGCAGCAGCAGTGCTGGAGCTGGCCGAGGCAACCAGGTCGCCCTCAGCATCATCCCAGTCGTCCCAGCCGGGCCCAGAAGTGCAGCTGGCGGAGGGGGCTAGCCGCCGCTGCCGCCGCCGCTGCCGCGCCGCTAGTGGCAGCAGGCCGCCGCGGGCCTGCAGTCAGGGGGAACCGAGCACATCAGCCCGCAAGGTCAACGAACAGAGGCGCGGGAGGGCGGAAGGCGCCGCACAAGCGCCGGGCCGCCGGGTGGCGGGTCGCTCGGAGGGTTGGCGGCGCACCTGTGCCGCGCCGGGACATGCCGTGGGCCTGCCCACGCCGCTGCCGGCCCTGCTGCCGCTAGGGTGCGCTGCAGCCTGCACGCCGAGGCTACCTCGCATAGTGCCCCCGCTTGTGGGGCCTGCGAGCGCCCTCAGCTGAATTGCAGGTGCCTGCGGAACGATATTTTTCACACGGGCCGGTTGGTGGCCCGGTCTAAGCCAGCCGTCGCCAGCTCGCGGCCACAGTTCATCCGTCATGGGCGGCTTGCCGCAGCGGGGCCTAGCCGGCCTGCATCTGCAGCTCACCGCTCGCCCGGCACATTGCAGCAGGCACTGTGTCCAACAGGCATGCTGAACGGCATTGCAGCCAGCAACGGTGCAACAGGCAGCAGCAGCTCCCAACGCCACCTCCTGGCTGGCCACCTCCCGCTCGCTTGCGTGCCGCAAGGCTCAACATTACAGGCAGTGCGGTGCACAGATCATAGCGCAGGCGTCAGTGCTGGTGGCGGATTCATGCCGGAAGGAAGAGGGCGGTGGCTGCTGCTGCTGCTGCTTGCTGCGGGGCCTGCCGCAGCGGCGGAGAGTGCCACGTCCGCCACGGCTTTGGCAGCCCGCTGTGCAGCGCTCACGAGCGCAGCTTGCCAAAGATGTGGAGGATGAACACAAACACGATGAAGGAGATGGCCGCCACGATCACCGCTTGCTGCAGCAGTGGAGGACGCGAGGACGCGACGGCTGGTTCAGGCAGGGCCGTGTGCCGGTTGGGAGCCTGGGGGGATCAGGCACTGAACAACAGTGCCGGCAGCGATGGACACCAACAGAAACGCGTAGCAGCAGCCACAGGCAGCGCACCATGCCTGCTGCGACGATGCACGGAGTGGCAGCTGCTGGAAAGCAAGAGCAAGGGAGGCCAACCGACACGGCACGGCGCTAGCGAGTGTCGCCACACTGCAGCACGAGCACACAGAGCAGGCACCAGCAGCGCACCGGCGAGAGCTTGATCACCGCCGAGTCGTCAGTGTAGAAGAAGCTGGAGCTCTTGCCGCGTGCCGCGCCAGCCGCTGCGGGGCAGGGAACAGAAGGGACGGGCGCGGTCGAGCGGTGGCGGGCGGCGGCAGGGGGCTGCACCGCTTCAATAGCAGCTGCGCGGCGCTTCAGGAAAGCAAACATGACAACCATATGCTCGAGGCGGTGGCAGGCGCGCGCAGCAGCCCGCGCACCAGAGCTGCGACGCCTGGTGACGGCGCCGCCCGTTGAACGCCTCTGCGTCAGCTCCCCCGCCATACTGCCTACGCTGCTGCTGCTGACGCGGTGCTGGCGGGCCTGGTTGAAGCTGCCTGCTCTCCGAGCTTGCCAACTGCGGCCAACCGGGGTACGTTTGCAGCGATCCGATCGACGGCAGCGGCGGGGTGCACCGATCGGCCCACTTGGCCGCGTTCTTCCTGTCTCATGCAGCACGCCCATGCTAGTTCAGGCTTGGCGCGTTCCCTGCGCTCTTTGCACACCCCTGGATGCGCTTGATCAGCTCGGCGCAACTACCCGCAGCCCAGCAGCTCCCCGGCAGCCGCCCACCCTCCGTCAGGGCCGTGAACATGTCAGGCTCTGGGCAAACGCCGGCCTGCCTGGCACGGCGCCCTCGCTTCATGCTCGTGTCAGACCTCGACTGGACGATGGTGAGGGCCGTGGGGGCCGTGGCGGGTCCAAGGCACCTCCCCCCGCCGCCGGCGCCGCCGGCGCCACACGCCACCTAGGGGCAAGCTTCCGCCCCACTGCTTTGCACGCCCTCCACCCACACACTCCGCCCCTGCCAGGTGGACCACGCCGATGCCACGCACGAGAAGCTGCTGCGCTTCAACCGCTGCTGGATGACCGAGTTTGCACCCGAATCGCTGCTGGTCTTCTCCACCGGCCGCTCACCGCCTCTCTTCCACGAGCTTGCGGTGCGCCGCTGCTGCTCTGCTGCCTTGGTCGTGCTTGAGACGCTGTTGTTGACGCATTCTGCTGCTGCCCAGACTGGTCTTACCGCTGCTGAAGCCTCTGCATGCCGGTTGAGACTGCAGCCCGTGCTTTGCAACCGTGGCCGGCAGCTGCGCTGCGTACAGCCGCACATGCATGCACTGCTGTGCTGCACCCTGCCAAGCAGGCCTGCCGGGGCTGCCAGCCCACCCAGCTGCTGCTGGGCCCCCCTCCCACAGGCGGAGGTGCCGCTGCTGACGCCAGACATCCTGGTGTGCTCGGTGGGCACCGAAATCCTCATCAACGGTTAGCCTCCACTACATTTGCGCTTGTTAGTGCCGGGGCAGAAAGTCAAAGCTGGTTGCATGTGCTGCAGCTGGCTCGTTGGGTGCACAGCGGAGTGCCAACCACCATTGCTAGGCAATCTGTCCTGCTGTGCAGGCCAGGCAGGCCATGAGTAAGGGCAATCCCAGAACGAACCTCATTCTCAAGTGGTGCGCTCCCCACTCTACTCGATTGGTGCTCCTTCCATCCTGAAACGCTGTGCAGGCCAGCCAGACGAGGAATGGGAGGAGCACTTGAACGAGGGGTGGGACCGCGCAGCGGCGCAGGGGGTGGCAGCCCAACTTCCCGACCTCGTTCTGCAGGTGGGAGGCTGGGCTGCGCTGTGTGGTACTGGATGTGCTGGGCTGCGCTGTGTGCTGCTGGATGTGCTGTGCTGCGCTGTATCCATGCCGAGCCCTGCCCCATGCTTGTGCTGCTGCATCTGTTGCTGCCGGCGTGCTTTCACTGGCGGGGAGCTGCATCGCCTCCTGCTGCCCACATGCCGCCGCTGTTGCCTTGCCATGCCCTGCAGCGTGACAGCGAGCAGCGGCCCCACAAGATCAGCTTCAAGCTCAGGTGCGGCTGCTGCACAGGCCAAGGCTCTCCAGCGGCCAGCCCATGGGCAGGATGGTTGGCTGTGCCGGCTTGCTTTGCCCAGAGGACGGTCCTTCAAGTACCTTTGCTTGACTGCTGGTGCAGCGTGGCCGACCCCGAGGCCGTGCTGTCCCAGCTGCAGCACTGCCAGTCAGCCTGGTTGAGGCACCCCTTCAAACAGACGTTTTAACGCCTGCTCACTCGTGCGCTTGGCCGCGTTTGTGCAGCGTGCCCGACCCCGAGGCTGTTCTGTCCCAGCTGCGCTCCGGGCTGAAGGGGGCGGGGCTGGACTGCAACGTCATCTACAGGCAGGTGTCCTGGTGGTCTTGCAGGGGTTGCTCCGTACCGAAACTTGGCTGATGCTGCAGTCGGCGGTGGCCAGCAACGGTGGCCAGCAACGGTGGCCAGCAAGGCCGGCTGCGGCCATCGTTCCACTTCAAACCGCCTTGATGTATGGTCACTTGCACATCAAACCTCCGGGCTACTTGCACCTCAAACCTCGCTTTCTGCAGCGGCGGGGAGGACGTGGACATCCTGCCCAGCCGCGCTTCCAAGGGCAAGGCGCTGTCCTTCCTGCTCAAGCAGGTGCCTGCAAGTGTGCTTGCCGTGCCTGGTTAGCGGGTGGTCCTGCCGCTGTGCTGCTGCCCAGCTGCGCCTCCCCAAGGGCAAGCCGTTTGTTGTCCTTCCTGCCTGTGGCCAGCTCGTGTGTTCTTCCGCACTGCAGCTGAGCCCCAGTGCGCATCACAGCCGCCGGGCTGCCGCTGCACCTCAGTGCCGGCCAACACGTTGCCCCCTATCCTCTCTGGCTTTGACCGCAGATGGAGGCAGGGGCAGGACTGCCGGAAGCAGGAGTCATGGTGTGCGGCGACAGCGGCAACGACGTCGAGCTGTTTGCAGTGCCGGGTGGGTGGCACACGCTGGTTGTTGGGCAGTCGGCTGCAGGTGCATCACCAGTTCCTTGCACCCGCTCAGCACCCAGCACAGCCTGCCGCTTGCCGCCAGCTGGTTGTCTTGCCTCTGACGTTGGTCGCGATGTGCACAACACAACCACATCTCACGCTGCCTGGCCACCCATCGATTCCTTGCCCACATCCTTGCCCACATCCTTGCCCACATCCTTGCCCCCACCTGCAGGTGTGCACGGCTGCGTGGTGGCCAACGCACACAAGGAGCTGCGGGAGTGGGCGGACACAAACATGCACGACAGGTGGGCTCCTGCTACATGCAAGGTCTGTGCACCTCCTGCAACAACCTGTGCTGTTCGTGCAACTTGATTCGGCCTCAACCACGCCACCCAACCCTAGCCCAGTCTGTGTGTGGGGCCCTGGACCTGACTTACAACTCGCTCATGGCCCCGCCCCTTCAAGGTTGCTGTTATCACATGGGCAGCTCGCTGGTTGCCGTCTAAGCCCTGCCGCGCAAGAGCCTTCACTGCTGCAGGATCTACATGGCCACCGAGGACGGCCCCGGAGGCATCTACGAGGCCCTGCACCACTTCAGGTGCGGACTTGTTTGCTCCTGCCTGCAAGCTTCAGATTGCAGGTCGGCTGCTGCAGACGGCGCGCACGGTGCGGTGTCGGTGAGCTCGCACCTCTGCTGCTGCTGGGCGGTTGTCAGTTGCCCGCCTTGCCGCAACCGCCGGCCACGGCTGCTTTGCCACAGCTCCCCGCCAAAGCCCACACTTTGCACGTTCAATGCAGCATCTGGGTCGTTGTTTCGCGCACCCCCCAATGCTTGTGCAGCTTCCCCAACCCCGCCAAAGCCGACACCGTGCATCGGCGGTACGCTGTGGTGTTCAGCGTGGGATACCTGGAGGACTGGTGCAATGCCACAGTGCCCAATGATGCCGCCGAGTGCAGCCGACAAATGAAGGTGGGTGGTGCTGTTGTGCTGCAGAGGGATACAACATGGCTGGGAGGCTGGCACGCTGCTGCTGCGGTTCGACCGCTTGGCTGCAAAGGCAGGCGCCAACCCGAGGTGCGTAATGGGCGGTCAGTGAGCAGGGTGAAGTCTGGGGCTGCCGCTGCCCCAAAGTGCGGCCAACAGCCAACGCAGCAGTGCGGCAGCGTGTGTCGTGGCTGGTGTGGGTGCATGCCATCCTGCATTTGCCACTCCCTTGTTGTGCTGCGCACATGCTGGGCGACAGCTGTTGAGAGTTTCAGCAGCAGCTGTGCACCGGTTCCCTTTTGTTGTTTCTGCTGCTGCTTTTACAAAGGTCTGGGAAGGGTTCAGTTTGCTCCCTCTTGCGTGCTTAGTTTGGAACCATGTTGCGCTGTTGGTTTGGAATCACGTCGCGCTCTTGGTTTGGAATCATGTCGTGCATGCTGGACAGCGACTCTGCGCACGTTCAGCTCTTCACCTATTCTTCCCTGGCGCCTCTGTTGCTGCCTCTGAGGATGGCTTGTTTGTCATCATGTTGCAGGTGCTGGACAGCGACTTTGAGTATGTGCAGCCCACCGGCACCATCCTGAGCCGCGCGGAGCTGGTGGACTGGCTGACCTCACAGGTAATTTCATGGGGCAAGTGTTCATCGGTAATGATGATGCAAGTGGGCAGTGCGCGGTTGGTGGTGTCTGGTCCGGTCTGTGTGTGTGTGCTGTGCCCTGCTGGACCGGCTTTGGCAGGTGATGGATGGGTGTGGAGGTTGTGGTAACTGCCAAGCTCCCTTTGCTCAGCATGGGTGAATACCAGGGCTGCATTCGCTCACCACCGCATTCCACTGCTGATTGTGCTGCAGGGCTACGGCAGCAAGGCGCTGCCCTCCTCCTCCTCGCACGCCGCCGGCGGCAGCGGCGCGGGCGGCGGCCGCAGCGCGGGCGGCACGGCAGCGGAGCAGGCGGCGGCGCCGGCCCCGCCTGCGGAGGCGGGCGGTGCCAGCGGCAGCGGGCGGGCACGCATGTGGATTGACCGCTGGACTGAGCGGGAGCTGGCTCCCGGGGTCTGGCTGGTTCGTTACATGGAGCTGCACCAGCCCTTTGTGGGTGAGTTTGTTTTCCTTTGTTTCGGGAGCGTTTGTTTTGCTGGAGGTGTGCATGCTGGGTGCGCATGCAGCAGTGTGCGTGGCGTGGCCCCTGCATGAAGCAAGCTGCCACCTCCGCTTGCACAGCCAAACCCTGGTGCGGCTGCAGCCACCCAGCTGCTGCCACCCAGCTGCTGCCACCCAGCTGCTGCCACCCAGCTGATGCTCACGCTGCCTCCCCTCATGACACCTGCCCTGCTCTCCCCTGCCCACACAGCCGGCGAGCACACCGCGGCGCAGCGCAGCGGGCGCTGGGCCAGCGCTGTGCTGCGGCAGCAGGCGGGCAACAGCTACCGCATCGCCTACATGCATGAAACGTACGTGCCACAAGAGAGCGCTCGGGCGTGAGCCAGGCGCGCTTCGGCAGCTGTTCAGGAGCTGTTATCTGAGCCGAGCCAAGCCCTCCCATTGTGGTGTTCCCTGTGACCCTGCTTGCATAGCTAGCAGTCTACTGGGCGTGCCACGCACAACTGGATGCTGTGCGCTGCTACGTTGCGCCTTTTCGCAACTTTTGCACCCTGTATTTTAAGCCCATGTACAGATCAGAGGCCGTCTTGTGTTGGTCATTGCAGTTGCGTCGCACACACAAAGCATGCAGTGCTGTCATACACGTTGGGCTGGCAAAGGCGCAATGGCTGCTGGCTGCTATTGTTGGAACCAAAGACCAAGAACACAAGTGGGGTAGGAAAGCACGAGTGAAATGTTGAGAAGAACGCATGCAAGAACTTTTTGTACAACCACGCGTGGCGCCCAGAAACAGCCGCCTGCAGGGCTGCTGCTGTTTCACATATTATCTGCTTGTTCTGCTTTCATGCTGCCCATCATTACGGTTCGGCATCCGCTCCAAAGTATTTGTCCACCAGGGCCGCAGCCATGCGCTGCAGCTCGGGCGGGGCGGCGCCATACTGCAAGGCAGGATTGTTCAGAACAGTGTGAATGTGCACACAATCCCTTCAGGACCATGCCTGGGCTGTGCCCCGACATAGCCGCCGCTCGCCCAGCAGAGCAGTGCTGCGGTCTACACATAAGTGCACGTGGGCAGAACCAGCAGCTCAATCCTGAAAAGTTCAATGCCTGTTGCACGCCAAAACAACAGTTGCGACCCACCTGCACCGCCTCAATGGCATCGATGCCATCCACTTCCTCAATCGCCTCTGCCCCGGTGTCCAGCAGCCTCAGCACCATCTCCGTGAACTTCAACAAGGGCAGGCAGAGTGCGGGAGAAGCAAGAGGTCGCCGGCCGCAAGCGCGGAGAAGCAGCAGACTGCAAGTGCAGGCGCTGCTGGGAAGCGCGCTTCCTGTCGTGCCGCCGCCCCGCCAGCAATCAGCACCACTCCCACCCTCTAACTCCTGTACACAAACAGCTGCTAGGCATTCGCCTACCTGCAGGCCCAGGCGCGCTGCGTCCATGTCAGCAGAGCGCATGAGGGAGACCATAGCGCGCAGAGCGTCGCGGTCCGCAGCAAACAGCCAGTTCAGGCTGTCAGGGTTGCCTGTGTGGGACGGGAAAGAGCAGTCGCACCGCGAGTGCGAGCTTTGACTGCACACTCCAAACAGGACGCGGCCAGACGCGGCTGTTCGGGGTGCCGGGACTGGGGCGCCTGTAAGCTTGGCCGGCGATGGGTAGGGGTAGCTCGCAGGCCTGCTACTGGGCTGCTCACTCTCTCTCGCCGCCCATTCTTGCGTGCATGTACTTGCACACACAAACCGCCCATCCAGCCGTCCACAGCCCACCGACCCACCCACCCACCAGTGCCGCCGCCGCCGTCAGCACAGATGTTGGCCAGCGCAAAAGCGGCCTCCTTGCGCACTTGGAATGGGCTCTCCTTCAGCAGGCGCATCAGGGTCTGTGAGGGAAGGCAAACAGCGGCCCGTGATGAGCGTGAATGCAGCACCTTGTGGCCGTGTCGAGGCGCACACGCAGCCCCCCTTGGCTGTGCAGAGGCTTGCAGACAGGCCGCAGCAGGGAGCCAGTGCAACGGCCCCAGCACCAGCATGCCAGCAGCTGTCAACCGCTCACCGGCACCGCGCCCACGCCCTTCAACGCCTCAATCCCGCCGCGCCCTGGGGTGCCCGCCACATTGCTCAGCACCCAGCATGCCTCGCGCTGCAGCCCGTGGTGGTGGCTCTGTGGAGGTGGAAGGCCAGGAAAATGTCTTTAAAACACTCTCAACTTTAGACAATGATTTGTTTTAAACCGACAACCTAAAACAGTTCAATTGAATGCATCAGCAGCTTAGGGCGAGAACTTGCACTACGCTGGAGCGGCAGCGGCAGGGCTCTGCGGCAGCCAGGGCTGCACTTGCACTGCCAGCACAGTCAACACGCGCACCTGTGCACAGGTGACCAGGGCTTGCAGCGCGGGGGCGGCGTCAGGGCTGAGCAGCTGGTCCACCGCCGCCGAGCCGCCGCCTGCCGCCACGTTGCCCAGAGAGCGCAGCAGGGGGATGAGCAGGCCCCGGCCCGCCTGCTCGTCTTGTAGGGTCTGCAGTGGATAAACAGGCGCAGCAACGCAGGCAAAGATGAGCTGTGGAATGAGGCGGGGCAGGCACTGCAAAAACAACAACCGGATGCCTACAGCGCTCAGCAAAACGAACCCGCCGGCTCGTATGTTGTGGCAACCAAGCGCACAGCGGCAGTACCTGGTCCACAGCCGACACGACGCGGGTCAGCATCGGAGGCACCACCCCCAGGTGCACCATGCGGTTCAGGTGTGCTTCGTGAGAAGCTGCAGCAGGGTGGGTTGAGGGCAGCAGTGCGTCTGCATGCACTCCAGATGCACCAATGGAAGTGGTGCGGGTGCATGCAGCAGCGCACTCCTGGCGCACCGAGCAGGGAAAGCGGTGCGTGTGCATGCAGCGGCGCACTCCATGCGCCCCGAGACGCAGTCCACAAAAGTGCAACACCATGCGCTTGGCCCCCACAGGTGCACAGCAAGGCACTCAAGCGGCGGCCATTCAACACAACAGCAGACACCCACCTGTGATGTAGGCCAGCACCCAGGCAGTCTCGGTTGCCAGGTGGTCCGGCCCCTCCGCTACTATCTTCACAATCGCCTCGGGGGCGCCATCAACCCCCATGACCTGCAGTGTGCACCAACAGCAAAATTCAGTGAGGGTTCGACGCACCTACCTGTGTATTGCAACTGCACATGCGACGGCGGGCCCAAACCAAGCATCGCAAGCGGCTTACAACCGGCAACCGCCTGCCACGCGGCCAGGCATCAGCACGCACAACCCAGGTTCTGACCAATAACCCCAGCCAGCACACAAAAGAAGCGTGCCCTGAATGCACAGCAATGCACAGCAACTAATCGACTGCGCACCTCTCCGACCTCCCGCCCCGCCCCCTTGAGCACGTTGGACAGCGCCCAGGCTGCGGTGGTGCCCGCCGCCAGCGCCGGATCATCGTTGTCGGCTGCGGACAGTGTGGACAAGTAACAAAAGGCATTGTCAGCAGCATGGCAGGCAATGTTGCAGTGGTGCTGGCCGCCGGTGCGTTGCACACCCAACCACCAGCCGCTGCCCATTCATGCCAGCTGTCACACACTCAAACAAACCCCCATACCACCACATAAAGCCTCACCTCCCGCCTCCAGCGCTTTGCGCGCCCCCACCACCAGCTGGGCCAGGGGGCGGATCACTCCGTTGGCAATCAGCGTCTGGCGGAACTCAAAGTCCTCCGCCGCAATGTTGCCTGCAGGTCGGGGATCGAGCTCGAGGTGTAAGCCAGCAGGAGGTCGCATCCAATGAAGCACCAAGCAGCTTCAGCGGAGCAGAGCCGAAGCTGTGCTGCCGCTCCTCGATCACACCAGCCGAAGTGCGCAGGCCACGGCCCAGGGCGCACTGTTCCGCCAGTTACTACTCTTGAATGGCCCATTCCGCACATCGGACCAGCCAATGCTGAGCCAGGGCAGCTCACCCAGGGCCCAGGCACACTGCTCCGCCACCGGCAGGCCTGACCCGCCGCCCAGGTAGGCAATCAGGATGGGGGCCGCCGCCAGCACCGCCTTCACTGTCTCAAACTCGCCCTGGTTGGGAGGAACCAGAAGGGGTTGGGTGGAATTGAAATTGGAAGGACGGTGCAGTGGGCTGGTCTTCTCAGGTATTGGAATGCTGCTGGGTGGACATGGGAGGAAGCGAAAGTGTGTGCCGCTTCACTGCCACCCCACCCCCTCCGCCGCTCCTCACCACAGCCAGGTTGGTGATGGCCCATGCCGCCTCGAAAATGGTCTCCAGCGCGGTGGCGCTCATGTGCTGCGGCTGCAGCGCCGCAACCAGCACCGGCACGGCTCCGGCTGCGGGTGCGGGGCAGGGGGGCGGGGGCAGCGCGAGCGGCGGCGACGGTGGAACCGCCTGCCGACTGCGCTTGCTCCGCCGCGCGGGCGGGGCGGCGGGTCGGGGGCACAGCAGAGGGGCAAGTTCACAGCAGGGGAGAGCAGGGCACTGCTACTGCTGCTGCTGCGCATGCCAAGCCCCACGGCACTCTTGCAAAGCCTCGCTGGCTGTCCATGCCACTCAGAGCGCCAGCATTGAGCCTGCCAACAAACTGCCGTGGCCCGACTCAGAAGGCAGCGCCGCCCCGCACCCACCTGCCACCGCCTCCTTGAAGGGCGGTTCATCGTAATTGGACAGCAGCTGTCGCAGGCGGCGCACCGCGTCCAAGCAAATGTCGCTGCCCACCGGCTTGGCCAGCTGTTGCAAGGGTTTGGAGGGCAAACTGTGGGCTGGTTACGGATGTGAGGCGGGGGGAGGCGTGCTCGGCGACACACCAGCTGGCGGCGAATGAGCTGCCAACCAGCGCTGCTGCAGCGCCACAGCGACAGCAGTCCTGTGCTTGCCTTCACTGCGTCCACTGCCGCCTGCACCTCCGCCTGCACGTCCTCCGGAGGGATGGCCGCCGCCGCGTCACCCTCGCTCTCTGCCCCGCCTGCACCATGGTGGTGCGCAGAAGGTGAAAAGAGCTGCAAGTGTTCACGCCTGCTTGCCACTCGCCATGCTGCTGGGCTGCCTGTCTGGGCCCTCTCTCAATGCGCAGGCAGCGCAGTGCAAGCAGCTGCGCAGGCTGGCAGCATGGCTCCACAACCAACCCACCAAGGCTGGCACGCGACGGGTCGCGGCTCAGGCCCAGGCTGCCCAGGCTGGGGTCCCGCTTCAACCGCTTGGCACGCAGCGTGCTCTCCTTGCGCTGTGTGCTGAACGCCACGGTCTGCGGCAGCCGGGTGGGGCATGGAAATATCAGCGAAGGCAGCGGGCGGGTATCTCCCGACGGGCGCCGCCCGTGGCGGTGGCGCAGCTGCCAGGCCTGTGCACTCCGACAGAAGCGCTCCGACACCCGCAGACCGCGCGATCCACCGCCCAGCGGGCCCGACGCGCCTCCTTGCGCCTCCTGTCCACTGCCTCGGCCTCGCTGCTCGGCAGGGGGACGGGCTTGTAGTCCGCCCGCCTGCGGATCGGTAGGGTATTGCGGCTTTGTGTCGATGAAGGGGCAGGGCAAGCCGGGCGGCCCCCCTGCGACCCGGCGGGCGTCCGCCCCACCTCTCGCTGCCGGGATGGCCCTCTCGCTCTTCCATGGTGTCGTGATCTTGATGGGTTTGTGCCCAGTTGGGTTGGCCGAGGCTCACCAGCGCGTTTGGCCCTGCGTGTGCTGTGCTCGGTGCTGAGCTCCAATGCACCGAGTTCGTGCGATCGGGCCATCGGCGCCGCTTGCAAGGCCTGCATTGGAAGCCATTACAGCTGCCGCACCCCATCCCGATGGCAGGCCGCGCCGCACTGGCAGCAGGCCAGTGCCGGCCACTCCCACCCGCCCTGCGGCCGGGGCGGCCCTCCCTGGCGAGGGCCGCGCGCCCAGTGCGCCTGCAACTGGCGCCACGCAGCCAGCAGGGCCGGCAGGAGGGGCCCAGCAGCGTGACGCTCACCGAGGCGGCGCCGCGGGCACCGCCCGCACCCACCGTGGTGTCTCGCAAGCAGGAGGGCGCCTCTACAGACCTGTCAGTCATACTGCCCCGGCTGAAAAAGGTGGGCAGACAGGGCTGAGGCGCTGTCGGGACGCAGGGCAGCTGCGGGCGGAGGGGCGCCGCATACCCACCGCTATGCAAGGCGCTGCGGACCAGCATGCCCGCCCACCTGCACCCCCCTGAAGTGTCTTGCCTGCTGCGCCCTGCGCTGTGCAGCAAGCTGTGCTTGCATGCTGCTGCGGCGATAATGTCTGTGCGTGGTTGCCAGCTAGCACGTGCCGCCCGCTTGCTCTGGGGCCAAGATCTTGCACAGCCGGTCGAGCGCTGCGTGCCGTAGGCCAAGCTTCCGCGCCGTCTGCTTTGGTTGCCTCGCTTGCTGCAGCTCGTACTGCCCTACTGGATGGAGTCTGAGGACCGGGTCTCCGCCCGCTGGAAGCTGGCGGGCGTGTTTGCGCTCACGCTGGGCACGACGGGCGTCAGGTGTGTGTGCCAGGCAGTGTGTTGCCTGCAGGATCTGTTCAGTTGAGTGTTTTGCCTGCAAGCTGTGTTCAGTTGATGCTGCTGGCGGGCCTGCCTCAAGCCATGGCTCTGTTTTGCTGCCCTCCCCTTCCCTCCCCAGCGTGCTGTTCAACTTCTTGAACCGCGACTTCTTCAACGCGCTGTCCGCCAAGGACCAGGCGGAGTTCACGGGTGGGCCTTGGGTGGG
>VIYQ01002407.1:0-24270 GCA_009928355.1 Chlorella sp. CH2018 | reverse complement strand
CCACCCCCCCACCACCCACCCACGCTTCACCCTGCCAGATGCATGACCCCAACAACCTGATGCGCACCAGCGGCTTTGTCAGCGTGCAGCACCGCGTGGACAGCGGCATGGTGAGCGGGGCGCCTGGGATGCACAGAGCTGCGCTTGGGGAAGCTGCTGAGCATGGCCCGGCAGCCGGTCCCACCGCACCGGCAACCTAGCTGCGTTCTCCCCTCCTGCAGCCAATGCTCAGGAGGCGAGAAGGCCTGCAGCGTATGTGTAGGGTGTGTTTTACCTTCGCGGCATTCCGCCCTTCACACCGCCCCGCATCATCGGCTCCGCCGCAGGTCACTGCATTCTACACGCCACACGCGCCCCTGGCGCGGGCGCAGTTCCAAGTGCGTCTGCAGGAGCTGCAGGCAGAGCTGGCTGGCACAGGTGAGCAGCCGTGGTTATCTAGCTGGCGGCACGCATGTGGGTTGAGGTGCAGACAGAGCTGCAGTTGCGGGCTGTTTGCTGCTGCACTTGGAGCCTGCAGGGTGCTGCTGGCCGGCCCCATGCCCAACAGGCTGGTGCTAGGTGTAGTTTGATGCCTTGGCGACTTGACAAGGCAGACAAACAGCCGGCTGGGCATGCGCATGATTGATATCGATGCCGTGCCGCCCTGCCACCCGTGCCGCAGAGCAAGACGGCAACGAGGGCGAGGGCAGCAGCCGGCCCGCCCGGGCCCTGCCGCCCTACCGCTCGCCTGAGAGCATTCATACTGTGGGCCCCTGTTGCCACAGCTTGTTTCGGTTGCCTTGCTATTGCGACAATCTGGACCGTTGTTGTTGATTGATTGAGAGCATCCAGGCGTTGGCGGCTGCTGGCATGGGGTCGCCCCCATGTTGGCCCCCCACCTGGCCTTGCGTGCATCCAACCTCCTTGCCCTTCTTGTTACGTGAGCCCACCTGATTGATGCGTCGTCTGCCCTCCGCCCGCTCCCCACCAATCCCACCAACCGCAGGTGCTGACGATGCAGCCCTGCCCGGTGTACGGCTGCCTCATGTTCCCGTGTGTGGCCAAGGGCAGCCGCTACTACGAGGAGGAAGGAGTGGAGAGCAAGATCATGAAGGTATGTATGTACATGAGGTGTCGTGCATGCTGAACCGGCTTTCGCTGCCTGCAAGGTGCGGGTTGGGACGTGGGGCATTGGTACCCGGCAAGGCACCCTACGCGCACAAATCAGCCAGCCTGCGCCGCCACCCTTGTTGCCTTAGGTGACCCCTTCTCACCGCACATCCGCCGCATGCCTGACCCTGCAGGAAGTGTTTCCGCACGCCTCCTTTGCGGGCTGCTTCTGCCACGGCGAGATTGGCCCCACCCCTCCCGACGAGCTGGAGCCGGCGGGGGGCACCGCGGCACGCATGATGGGCTACAGCACAGGTGACTGCAGCAATGCACATGTGTTGGGCAGGTGGTATGAGTTGGCGGGCAGCGGTGATGCGAGTTGGCGGGCAGCACAACGGCTGCCTTGATGGGCTACAGCGCAGGTGTGGTCCACTCGCGGCTTGCTTTGCTGAGCAGTATTGCACAGGTTGTGCTGCGAATTGTGCACGTTGGTCAGACCCGCCAGCTCAGCACGTGATGTGCCTCTGACCCCATGCAGTGGCCTGCATGCTGAAGCTGATGCCGGCACCGCCGCCGCCGGCAGAGTTGGCTGTGTGGTGAAGCGGAAGCCTGCACCCTGGTCCATTCCCACAAGTCAGCACCACCCGCCAGCCTGCGCTTTTACAGGACGGCACACTGCCCCCGCCCATCTTCCCTCTCGCCCCCATTAGCTGCCGGCATTTCTCCTCATGCACAGCTTGCGTTTTGTTTCCCTGCTCCACTCCCAATTGATGCACCACCCCATCCGCCCAACTTCCCTGTTGTGAATATCTTGCAAATTCGCAATAGCAGCCTGCCTCGTGTCTACTAACTTTCCTGCATGGCTGGAGCGTTTGGAGCACCTGCTGCCTATCTGGTGCTGTGTATCCGAGTGCCCCTGCCCAACACAACGTCAGTCTCCACGCCCCATTGACAGAACCGCCTGCGTGGGTGCATCCGTGGGTGCTACCTCCACCCATTGTTGTGTGTTCGTGAGCTCCGCCTGTGACCTGACTGCTTGGTGGCCCAATGCCTGTGCGCGTGTACTGTTGCATCCCCCCGAGTTGATGGCTTGGTTGATTTCATGATTTAGAGTTGATTGCATGGTAAATGAAGCACAATTTGTAACATGTGTCACTACTCACTCCAAATTGGTGTGACGAGCTGCCAGCTGCCCGGGCGACAGCTGCAGCCGCTGCAGCAGCTGCACACACACAATGTCGAAAAACAGCTGCAGTGCAAACTCATAGCTGCTGCCCAGCAGCAGCGGGGAGGGCAGCGGCTGTGCTGCTCGTGCTGCTGACGCCACCGCTGCTGCTGGCGCCGGCGCTGCTGCCGTCGCTGGCGCCGCTGTTGTCAGCTTGCCACCCTCTTCAGCTGCCATGCATGTGGCAGGGATGTGCAGGACATGGCTTGCACCCAGCCGCGCCGCAATCCCCGGCTGCGATGTCAGCACCAGGGTGGTGGCCCCGGCAGCAGCAGCCACGCTGCTTAGTGCCTGCACGGTGGCAAAGCAGCCGGGCCCTGCCGACACAAGCAGCAGGTCTCCTGCGCCCAGCCGTGCAGCCGTCATCTCACCCACCACCGAGGCCTGCGCTTGGGGGTGGCGGGGGTGCGGGAGCAGACATGTTGGGTGCAGGAGGGAGAGGGCAAAACAAAGCAGCGACAGGCAGCGATAGGCAGCACTGACAGCTGCAGAGTGTAGACAGCTTACACCTGCACCCTCACCTGCAGGCCCATGTGGTACAGCCGCATCGCCAAGCCCTTCATCGCCAGGCCTTCGCGGCCGACCCCATACACAGCGATGCGCCGCTCCGAGCCCGCCTCCAGCAGCCGCTCCACAAGTGCCGCTGCCGCGCCCTCGCCTGCAGCCACGTTGCGCTGCAGCTCAGCCAGTGCTGCACTCAGCAGCGGGGCGTAAGGGCTTGGCGCCGCCATAGCCGGGAGCAAGCGTTGGTGGGGAGGCGGCGGCGTGCGAGGGTGGCAGCGAGCGGCGGCAAGGCGGTCGAAGCTGCACTCGTCCGTCTGCAGTGCTTGATCACCAATTGGGTGCCGCGGCAAGTTGTAGGAAGCCCAACAGGGGCAGCAGGAGCACTGCAGAGGAGGCACAGAGAGCAAACGGCGCAAGGGAGGCTCCTCAGCAGAGAAACGGCTTGCGATGTGCTTTCATGTCATCTCCAGACTGCTTCCATTAGCCCGCCTGTTGCGCAAACTAGCCAGGTCGGAAATGCCGACACCTGGCGGCCCACCAGACGGGCCGGTGAGCCTCCTAGCCCTTGCTTGTGATCTTCAGTTCATCTATTTGCAATCGTAACCGCGATCGCGCTCCCGCAAGGCTCCCTCGCGACGGCCCGCAACCAAGCTTCCTGCTCGCGTCGGCTGGAGGGCCTGAGGCAAGCTTGGCTTCTTAAGATCAATGCTGCATGAGGCTGCGCCCTGCTGTACGCACTGCCAGCCTGCCGCACTGGCTGCCACCCACCCGCCGCCGCCGCCGCCACGCCGCCCCGCAGGCCGGACCCGCTGCAAGCTGACCGGGGTGCATGGCCGCCCCTGCCAGCGCACCAACGCAGCAGCCGGTGCTGCTGCTGCTCAAGGGGCAGCCCGGCAGTGGCAAGTCCACTCTCGCAGCTGCGCTGGCGTGCATGCTGCGGTGGCCACTCGTCGACAAGGACGATGCTCGCAGCGCCTTCCAGCCGCTCGTTGCAGCTCACTCAGCCGTCGACTGGAACCAGCTGAGCTACGCGGTGATGTGGCGGGTGGTTGAGACGCAGCTGCGCTGTGGGCTTTCCCTCATCGTCGACTGCCCGCTGGCGCGGCGGCCGCTGTTTGATCGAGCGGCGGCGCTGGCTGAGCAGGTGGGCATGCAGGCTGGCATGTGCGTGGCATTGCCATGCCTGCTGGGCCGCACAGACATGTAGTGTGCCCTGCGCGCTGCGCACGACCGTCCCACAGTTTGCATGCATGCCGTGCTCCACTGCATCGCTTTGTATGTCAAGTCACGCCTTGCCTCCCTGCTCACCCCTCCCTTCTCCCTTCAGCACGGCGCCCGGCTGGCCCTAGTGGAGCTGCTGCCGAGCAACGAGGCCCTGTGGCGGCAGCGGGTGGAGGAGCGGGGCCAGAGAGATGCTGGCACCGAGCATGCACACAAGCCGGGCAGCTGGTCGGACATCCAAGCGGTGCTGGCCCGCAATGCCGGCAGCGAGGGCTGGAGCAGCGAGGTGGAGGTGCCGCTGCGCTGCACGCTGGACAGCACGGCGGGCAGCACCGCAGAACATGCGGCAGCAGTGCTGGCCATGCTTGCGGCAGCGGGGGTGCATGCCGCAGCGGCAGCAGCAGGCGGTTGAGGGGCTGAGCGCAACCGACATTTGGTGGCAGTGGCATGGTGCACGCACACGCCTTGAACGCATTGATTGATTCATGATTCATACTCTGTTCATTTCATTTCATGCGCGATCATTGTAACCAGCCATGCTGCCCCATGCCAGCTGCTGCAATGCTGCGGGTCAAATGCGCTTCTGCGGTCAAACACGCACGGCGGCGGCGGCCCATGCGGGAGGTGAACAGCTGTCCCGAGCTCCAGCCCCCTCCCCAGCAGCTGTTGCCTGCCGTCCAATTCGGCCTCCAGGCCCGCTGCCCGCCGCCATGGCCTCCCGAGCGGAGCTGCTGGCCGCCCTGACGGCCGAGGCGCACGAGGACGTGGTCAGCAACCTGCTGGCCAGCCGGGACGTGAGGATCGCGGTGCCCTGCTCGCTGCTGAGCAAGGGCGGCGGGGGAGGCGGCGCGGGCAGCCGTGTCCACGTTTCGGTCATTCGGAGGTCGCGGGAGGGGCCCGCGGTGGCGCTGGACTGCGGCAAGTGGTGGCGGGGCGCGCCAGCGGGCGTAGTCTGGATGGACTTTCGCCAGGTGAGCCGCCGCCGCCGCCGGCGAAACAGCGCATGCGTGGCACGGCGGGAGGGCATGCCGCCGTGATCGTTCACCTCCCTGCCCTCCTCCCCGCTCCCCTGCTGCCGCGCAGCTGCTGCAGCACGCCAGCGACGACACGCTGCGCTCGCTGCACCGCAAGCTGGCGGCGGTGACGTCCTCTCGCAGCCGCTCGCTGACACGCACCCAGTCGGTGCCCGGCCGCATCACGCTTGAAGAGGCGCTGGCTGGCGGTGGCAGCAGCAGCAGCAGCAGCCATGCAGGCAGTAGCAGCCATGCGAGCAGTCCCTGGCTGCACCGCGCTGGCAGTGGCAGTGGCGCGCCTGCAGCCAGCAGCAGCTCCGGCTCCAGCCTGCGGCGCACCAGCAGCACGGGCGTGCCTGCTGATGGCAGCGGCTCGGGCCTGCAGCGGACCAGCAGCATGGGCCGGCCGCCCCTGAGTGGCGGCAGCAGCGCAAGCGCAGCGCGAGCCGGTGGCAGCACAGGCCTGCACCGCCTGTCTGCCTCTGGGCTGCGCCGCAGCACCAGCCTGGAAGCCTCACCCTCCAGCAGCAGGCAGGCCACACCAGAGCGGCCAGGGCGGCCGGGCAGCGGCGCCAGCAGCGAGGCATGCACCCCCAAGGGCCCGCTGCCCTTGAGTGTGCCTTATGAGGACTCGGCCGGCGGCATGCATGTGGGTGCTCGCAAGGCAGGGCGGCACGGCGGCAGTACGGGCAGCGGCCCCGACTCCCCGCTGTCCCCAGTGGACCTGCAGCACCCACTGTTCTACTCGGAGCCGTCGCCGCGCTTGGACTCCAGCCCAGCTGCAGGCAGCACCGCCACCAGCAGCCTGCCCTCCCCTGCGGGCAGCTGTGGGGCGGCCAGCAGCAGCGGCGGCAGCACCCTGGCCCGCCAGCCCACCTTCAGCCAGCCCTACTTTGCAGAGTTTGAGGACCCCAGCCCTGCTGCCACAGCCTCGCTGTCGCCCAGCATGCCGCTGTCCCCTGCCGCCGACACCTGCACGCCCCCTAATGCTGCGCCTGCTGTGCCTTCGCCTGAGGGGTCGGGCTCAGCACGCGCAGCGCAGCTGGCGGCCGCCCAGGAGCAGATGACTGCGGAGGAGCTGCACGAGGTGAGAATAAAATTTTGCTTGGTTTGCACGGACACCAGGGAATGAGCACTGCTACACGTAAGCTCATTTGGGCCCACATCATCTGCCCCCTGACTCCCACATCTACTCTACTCTATCTGCTTTCAGGTGCATCCCTCCTTCCACCACGTCTACGTGCCGCCGTGGGCAGTGCCAGCCGCCCCGCCGCAGCAGACTGTGCGCGCCTTCCGCGAGGCAGGCACCCAGACCAGCACTGGGGCCATCCAGGCGCGCCCGCATGCCAGCCACACAGCGGAGGACGTGGCCGACCACTTCCAGGTGGGGCAATCAGTCATGTCAAGGCATGGATGCTGGCGGCATGGCATGCTGGCTAGGTCGAGGTTCGAAGTTTGATGCAAGGCTGGAGGGCCGTGGCGTGGCTTCAAGCAGAGCAGCAGTGGGACCGGTTTGCCACCTGGCAAACTGCGGCTTGAGCGATTCCACCCAGTCCTGACAGCCCTCCTACCCCGCCCTGCCCCCCTTCCCCTCTTGTCCTGCAGGCGTTCATGCAGCACTTTGCGGCCTCGCTGCCGCACCTGGCCATGGCGCTGGCGGACATGCACTTGAACCTGGGGGGCGATGACCCGCTGTTCGTGAAGAGCCAGGTGAGCGCCTGGGGGCCGCAAGCTCGTTCCAACCAATTGAGCTTGAACCTGAGCGGTAGTGAACCTTCACGCCTGATGAGCCAGCCATAAGCATGCAAGGCGCATGTGAGGTCCAACCCAAAGCTGTCGCTGCTGTTACTCCCGCGCTTGTGTACTGAACGTCCCCACACCGGCTGCTACTTCACTCTCCTTGCCATCCCCTGCAGTACTACTTCAATGCGCTGCTGCATCTCAAGGACGAGATGAGCCAGCTGGGGGAGCGGCTGCAGCCGCCCGCGCCCTGAGGGTGGCTGCTGGGCATGCACCTGTCAGGCCATGCTGTGGGCTGGCAGCCTCAGCTGGAAAGGCAAGGCGGGCGGCTGGCGCCACAGCGGGGCAGCAATGCCTCAGCAGCGCAATGACAATGAACCATCGTAGAGTCATCAGTCACTTACAACTCTCTTGTCAATCGCATGCAGACATCTTGCTTACGCACTCTGAATGAAACAATGCAAATGCAGGCTGAGCGGAGGGGATATACACACGCGGGTCGGGGCAGGGAAGGGGCCTCTGGTCTCGGAAGGGGCGGGCGGAGCCAGCAGGGGGCCGGGTAAATGAGTGTACATGGAGAGGGCTGCAGCGGGCCCGGCCGCGGTAACTTATTTTGCTTTTGTTGCTGGCATCACATGCCCTCGTACAGCTTGGCGATGGCTCGCAGGTCGCCCTTGGGAGCCTGCACCTGCTGCCACGCATTCTGACGGAAGGCCTGCAGCAGCAGTAGTAGCAGCAGGAGCAGCGGATGGGCGTAATCTAGCAAACCGCTCCCCACCCCAGCACAGCGATTGCGCGCTCACAGGCTGGCCAGCGTGCAAGGTCACCCCTGCCTGCTCCGCAGGGTGCACTGGACGCCTTCCCTTGCCCTCCACTCCACACTCCCCGCCCACCTCTCGCTCCAGCACCGCCTGCCCCTGCTTGCCCATCACGCGCTTCCAAAAGGGGTGCCGCGCAAACAGGCACTGGTAGGCTGTGTCTTCTATCGGCACGCCCTTGGTTTCTGCAGCACAGCAGGTGGGCAGGCACACATGAGAGAGTCGCGTGAGGTTTCAGCAAAGCCATTGCCATGCGCGGCTACCCATCTCCAGCCTGCCCGAATGCTGCCCACCCACCGCCTCGCGCATCATACATGCCACAGCTGTGCCTGTGTACCCTTTTGCAGCCCATGCCTCGAAGCATCTGCCCCGCATGCATGTGCAAGAAGTGCACCACTGAGCCAGGCGGCACGCACCACAGGCACAGCACCATGTCACAGCCAACAAACAGCAAGCGCTGAAGGACCCACCTGGCAGCAGGAACCAGGTGTAGGTGGTCATGAGCAGGTTCCACCCGGCAAAAAACAAGAAGACGCCCCAGCGCATCGTGCTGCACGGCAGGCAGGTGGGGCGATGGAAAGGGAGAGTGAGCAAAACGAGCGTGTTTTGGCAGGGCTGTGCAACAGCCGGAGTGGCAGCTGTGCTCCAAGGCGCCTCCTGCTGCTTCGGGCTGCAAGCCCTCTCTCCACTGGATGGCAACGCATCACACCCCTGCCGCCCCTGCCCAGCAGACTCACCAGAGCATGGACAGGAAGGACTGGCCGATGACAAAGCTCAGCAAGTAGTTGCAAAACACGACTGAAGTTGAACCAGGGAGCGGGGGTGCGGAGCGTGAGACAGGTGGGTTGGTGCGCCGGTGTGGCACAGTGACGGGGGCCATGCGGCAGCACAAAGCAGGGGAAAAGCAGGCAGCTGCTGGACCACTCCACTCCCCTCAGCCCCCACACCACCCAACCCAGCCCCCACCTGCGCTCATGCCGCTGGTGCGCGTGTCCATCGTCTGGATTTCGGCACCCAGCAGCCACACGATGGGCCCCCAGGACCAGGCAAACCCTGAGGGGCAGCGGGGAACGAGCAGGTGGAGTGGCAGGTGAGGCAGCAGGCACTGCATCTTGTCCGGCAGCTGTTCCCCAGCTGTGCAGCCCACCTCGCTGCACGCCTTGCATCCCTGGCAGACCCAACCGAACAGGGCAGGGAAGCAAGGGAGCACACACACCGGCGATGAACACGCAAATGAGGACTAGCGCGCCGATAGCGTCGCCCTTGGGCAGCGTCACCTCGCCATTGAAACCCACGGCCAGCACCACGCCCGTGGCAATCTGCAGCCAGGAAGGCAGGGCAGGGCTGGCTTGGGGCATGGGCAAGGCGGGGGGAGCCTGCGCTGCTGCTGCTGGCATTCCACATCTGCTTGCGTCGCTGGTGAAGTGCACTGCGACGTATGTACGCCCTCAGTGTCTCGACACTGCAAAAGCCCGCACGCTCGGAGCAAGGCAGCCCCCCGCTTAGAACACCACCCCAAGAACAACAGAGCCTGCAGCGCGCGCACCTGGCTGAGCAGCATTTGCACGCCCCCCTCCAGCAGCAGTGGGCGGCGGCCCCATCGGTCAATGAACAGCAGCCCCACCAGGGTGGCGAGCACGTTGGTGGCGCCAATAACCTGCGGTCACGGTGCAGCGGGGACCGAACGTGGCGAGAAACTGACCAGGCTGTTGCCAATTGGAAAGCCTCATGCTGGTCTGAACAAACTCAGCAACTCAGCCGCACGCCAGCTGGGCGCACCACTGTGTTGAGCAGCGCTGCTGAGTTGTCGCTGAGGGACTCAAACATGACGGGGGCTGCAGGGTGGAGGGCAGGACCGGGTGGGCAGCATGCAGGGCCACCGGCAGCTAGTGCTGAGCATAGCAAGCCCCGCAACCCCTGCGGCTCCAGGTCGTTTCGTGCACTGCACGAGTCCTGGTTCGCCTCAAAGCCCCGCCCCCTCACCGTAGAAGATGATGGCGTTGATGCCCGTCAGCTGCTGCAGGGCCGCCAGGGAGCAGCTCATGATGGTCATGGGCAGGTTCTGCCGCTGGAACAGGTTGCGCCAGCTCTGCGGGCAGGGCCGGGTTGGGAGGTAGGTAGGGGGTGAGGGCAAGGTGGGCCAAGGGGCGATGGAGCCCAAGCGATGGTGGGGTTGCCATGCCAATGTGAGCAGGCAAACTCAAACCATGTCAGCAAGGCACCCGACCCCACACGCTGGAGCTGGGCTGCTCAATACTGCGCAACAGTGGCCTCAAAGCCAGCCAGCCAGCCCACCTGGAGCGGCGACACCTTGGCTGCCTGCTGCGCTGCGTCGCAGCTGCGATGATGAGGGGCCAGGGCAGGAGGGCGCCTTGGGTTGCATGACGATGCCGTCCAACAAGGCAACACAGCCAGGTGGAAGGCCAGCCGCCACGCACCGCAGACTGCTGCAGGCACTGCTGACTGGCGCAGCGCGATACGCCTCAGCACGCCACGCCCCTGCAACTCACATGTCTGCGTACTCGGCATCCACCGCGTCTGTTCCTCGCAGCATCTGGAGCACCGCCTTGCCCTCGGCCCACTTGCCCCTGCAGGAGCGAGGGTGAGGAGGCAGTCCATCTCTGCCTTGCAAGCCAATTGTGCGCGCAAAACTGCCCCGAGCCTGCTGACAATGCACCCCCAAGTAGGCCACGCAGCCCACAGGCAGCAGCGGCGGCAGCGGCGGCGGCGGAGGCGGCAAGCCTGCCACACTCTCACTCACTTCTCTATGAGATGGGAGGGGCTCTCCGGCAGCACCAGCCCTCCAATGATGAGGATGGTGGCCGGCATGGCTGCCAGGCCCAGGCTTAACCGCCAGCCCCACTGCGGTATCCACTGCGCCCCCAGGTTGACGAGCTGCAATGCATGGAGAGGCGAGGGGCGGCCGTACATGCGGTCAGCCAAGAGTGCTGCAGAAGGAACGGGGCGGTGCCCATGCTGTCTTGCACATGCTCAGATGTGCTGCACCAGCCAGCATGCCAACTGCCTCCAACAAATGGCACGCTGCAAGCCCCTCTTGTGAGCCCACCTGCGCTGCCAGGATGCCCACAGTCACCGCCAGCTGGAACAGATAGGCCAGTGCGCCGCGGCTGGCAAAGGGCGCGACCTCACTAATATAGACCGGCACCACGCAGGCCGCGGTGCCTGCAGCCGCGCGCGGGGAGGCCCAGTCAAGAGGCCGGCACGGTGAGTGCAAAGAAGCAGTCGGCTGCGCACATCAGCGTACTCACACATCACCACACACAGCAGCAGCGGCTGGCAGCTGTGACACATCGTGCCGCTCACCCACGCCAAAGCCCAGGACCGATCGCCCCAGGATGAGCTGCGTGAGCGAGCGAGCGCCGGCTTGCAGGCCGGCCCCCAGCAGGAACAGGCAACCGGAGACGAGCATGGTGAGCTGCGGGGAGGCAGGACGGGGCGGAGATGTAGGCAGGCAGCCATGGGCATGATTGCACTGTCTGCAGCTGGAAGCAACTGCTGCACAGTCCCCATCCTCACACTGCCCTGCACCCTCCATCCCATGCCACTCCGTCAACCCACCGATCTGCCATGCACCCTCCATCCCATGCCACTCCGCCCAACCACCGATCTGCCATGCATCTTCCATCCCACGCCACTCCGCCCACCCACCGCCCTGCCACGCACGCCCCCATCCACACCCACCTTGCGACCAAAAGCGCGCGCCGCAAAGCCGGCGGGCAGCGCAATCACCGCGCCGCTTGCAAACATGGCCGCCGAGAAGAACTGCAGGCGGGCGTCGTGGTACTTGCAGTCTGCAGAGGGGCGGCGTGCGAGGAGGGCACGTGCCGGATGGACAGCTGGGCATGGCGGTGGCGCAAGCAGCCGGGTTTGGGCGGGGCCTGTGCTTTGTGGGCGCCAGGAAGCGCCACCAGTACCGCAATTCCACATCCCAAAACAGCGGGCGGGGATGAGCTGCGCGCCGCACGGCAGCACTACACAGGGGCAGCGGGCCAGGCGCCCCCGCTGCACAGCACAGCACAGCGCAGCGTGCAGAGCTGGCTCACAAGGGCTGGACGCCTGCTCGCCGCTCAGGTTGGCCTCCAGCAGCTCCGGGAAGAACTCCCTCTGTGGCGGCAGCGACAGGGGAGGGAGTTTGCTGCCAGCGCTCAGGCAGCTGATCACTGGGCGTCGGATGCATTGCGGCTGGGCAGACTGCTATACAAGCAGCAACCGGGAGCAGTAGTTGCAAGACCAACGCCATCAAGGGCGAACGGCTGCTGAGCAGCCGACTGAGCGGCTTCAACGTGTGCTCATTTCAGTCCGCACCTGGAAGGTGGCCATTGCCTGAAGAGGAAGAGGGAGGAGTGTAAATCAGGTGCTTGGTTCCAAGGCAGGAGCAATGAAAGGGCCGCTAGCGCGTGGTGCCAGGTACATGGGGCGGCAGCATCGCTGGGCCTCCACCCTGCACTGTGCCACCTGCATGGCCCCCGCCACACCATACCACACAGCCTCCCCGCCACCTGGGTCTCACCTCCACGCCGCCCACGATGCCAATGTCAAACCTGTGGGGCAGCGGGCACAGCAGCACCATCAAGCATGGAGGAGCGGCACAGCGCGATTGAATGACACCACGGCTGAAAAACATCAGTGACACGACCGCCCACGACAGCTGCAGCGGCAACATCAGCCCGTGCAGCAGCCTGGCAGCTCACCCAAACAGCATGCCGCCAGTGGCAGACACCAGGGCGACTACAAGGACATAGATGGTCATGTGGCCTGCATGCAAGAGCAGTGAGAGCGTTTGTTTGCCGCCCTCGACTGGATATTTGTCCTCCGAGGCACCAGCCAGGCCAGCAGCACTGGCTGGTGGAGTGCAGGCGTGGTACAGCCTGAATGCCCTCAACCCATACAGCCGAGCTGTCCTGCGTAACACATGGACCCACCCAGCCCGCACCTGTGTAGTGCGCGGCGCGGCCACCCGGCTTGGCGGCGGGGCTGCTGCTACCGCCCACGAGCGGCGCCCCCTCCTGCAGCGCCTCCCGGCCGCCATCGTCTCTTTTACGCAGCATGGGCCCTTAGTGGCGCGCCCTGGGCGCGCCAGCCGCCCGCTGCAGGCGCTGCTGGGGCTTTGGGCTTGGGCAGCTGGGGCAAAGGCGCTTGGGGGTCCGGTGCCTTGCTGTGTCAAGGTTCAGCAGCCCAGCCCGACACGTTATAGCGCAGCGCAAGGCCCGGGGGATGCGGGTCGGGCGCGCCCCGCCCTCGTGGCGCTCATGCCGCTGCTCGGGGCGCCATCCGGCTTGTTCTCCCGTCACTAGTATCGGACCATCAGGTTGCTTGCACAGCCAGTGTATCACCCGCGTGCCGCGCGACCCAACGCGAAGGCACAACCCTGTCAGCTCCGTGTGAAGCCTCCAGGCGGCGCAGCAGCAGCATGCCGGCATGACCCACGAGCTGCGCTTGCTGCTGCAGGCCGCAGCGCCTGCAGCCGAGTTGGCCGCTGGCGGCGGCAGTGGCGGCGGCAGTGGCGGCAGCACACCAGTGCGCCTCTACACCACTGCCAGTCCGTCTGAGGTCGGCACAGGCAAGTGACCTGCTGGTGCAGGGGTTGGCCAATGGGTTGTGACCCATGACAGCTGGTGCTCAGCGTGAGCTGCGCTGGCCGCAGCTGCACAACCCCCGACTGTGATACCGCAGCCGAATTTACCTGCTGCTGAGTAGCAGCCGGCCCCGCCACTCAGCGCAACCGCTCGTTGATGCACCTGGGCAGGGGATACACATCAGACGATACCCACCACTGCTGCGGTGGTGGGCGCGGTGGCGGGCGGCCTCTCCATCCTCACCGTCTGTTTGGCCGCTGCGCTGGTATTTGCGGTGAGGGGCCAGCTTAGCTTGATGCTTTGCCGTCCATCAGCCAACTGAGTGGCAGGAGCAGCAGTGTGGCTTGTGAGCGGTTCACGACGCAGTGATGTCACCCTGCCGCTCTGCACCCCGCCCTGGCCAGGTGGCGCGCATCTATGGCTGGCGCCTGTTCACCCCCCGCGGCGGCAAGCGCGGCAAGCGGCAGAGCGATGTGGAGTCGGTGCTGCAGATGGAGCGGGAGGCGGCAAACGGCCCCATCCCATCCATTGTCACCACTCGCCTGGTGGAGTCGCCCACACCCACCAGCCGCGACAGCAGCCGGGCGGCAGATGCGGGGCACACAGACCGCACTGACAACAGCCTGGTGCGTGTGGTGTGGTGTGGTTGGGCTGGGGTTGGGGCGAACGTCGTGTGGAATCAGTGGGGTGGACAAGGTGGTCAAATAGTACGTACTTTGCTGCCAGCATGTGCTGCATGCTGGATGCAGCAGCAGGTGCTACAGCTGCTGCCACGTTGTGCTGAGCCGCCGCCTGAGCTTTGCCGCCCCCATCCATGTGCCTGCAGCAAATGAGCCCCTCGGGCAGCTCCCAGATCGCCAACTTCCAGTCGGATTTGTCGTGGAAGGACTGCCTCATAGATCCGGAGCAGGTGGGTGGGTGCGGAGTGTCGGGCAGCTGGAGCAGGAGGGTGGGTGCCCTTTTCTGGCAGCTGGAGCAGGTGGGTGCGGGTACGCGGCAAGCTGGAGCGGTGGGGATGGTGGGCAGCTGGAGCGGGTGGGTGGGGCTGCTGCGCAGCTCGCAGTGCTGTTGCTGCTGCTACCCAGCCTGCCCTGTGGCCCTGGTCTTGCCCAGGCTTGCAGACTGCTCACTGGCCGGCGTGATGTATGCCTTGCTTGGTGCTGCACCCACCCATGCCGACGTTGCCTCTGCCACATGCTGCTGCCATTCATTCGCATGCAGATCCAGATCCTGCGCCGCCGCGATGGCCGGCCCTGGGTCCTGGGTGGCGGCGCCTTTGGGCAGGGTGAGCGAATCCTTCTGTGTGCTGCGTCGGTCCGTTTGGGGTCGTGGAGCTTTTTTTCCTGGCAGGAACAGAATTGCCAACCATGGGAGGATTAGGACAGCGCAGGGCGTTTGCAGGACACACTCCAAGATGGCAACCATCCCGCCCCCCTCACTCCCCACCTCAAACCCACCTGCAGTCTACAAAGCACTGTACGATGGCGTGCAGGTGGTGGCTGCCAAGGTGCTGACAGGCCTCAGCGATGAGCGCATGTTCAACGCCTTTGTGCGGGAGGTGGGTGTCTGGCAGGGTGGCTGCATGCACGTTGCAGCTGTGCTGCAGCTGTTGTGGGGAGAGCAGGTTGGTTGGGCCAGGACTGGCTGGCAGCCGCAGCATGACGCAGCTTCGACTTCTCAGCACGTTGAACAAAGCAAACCTATCCTCACAGCCCGACACAACCTGCCACCCCGCCACTGCAGGCGGCCATTCTGCGGGACATGCGTGACAAGAACATTGTGCAGTTTGTGGGCGTGTGCATGGGGCGCAGCGAGGAGGGGCAGCCCGACGAGGCGATGATGATTCAGGTGGGAGGGGAGGGACAGGTGATGGGTGGGAGGTGATGGATGGTTGGGTGAGGAGGTGGCTGGCTAGTTGGTTGTTGGGTGTGCGCCGTCTGCAAGTGTTGGTGGGCAGTGCGACAATGCGATGATCATTCAGGTCAGGTGGGGAGGGGAGGGAAAGCCCAGTGCATGCCTGCTGTTTGTGCGCAGACAGGGTGGGGGCTCAAGATGGGCACCGAAGCAGCAGAGGCTCTATTGAGCGTTCGGAACCCTTGGCCTGCTGACACCGGGACATCCTTGTCCTGCTGACCTTGCCCCTGTTCCTCCTGGCTACGTATGCATCTGCAGGAGTTTATGGAAGCAGGCGATCTGTTCAAGGTGCGGCGCGGGGTTGCGCAGCTACGAGTGCTTGCTAGATGTTGCGTGCACGCGAGGTTGCATGCAGTTTGATCGCAGCACATGCATGTGTGCAGCCATCCCTGTTGCGTGAAGCGTGCTGAACATCCATCTCACCCGCCTCCCATGTCCTCCACGCCTTGTCCCGCAGGCGCTCAAGTGGCGCGATCATCAGGGCCGCAGGGTATACGGCTACTATGCTCGTGGCAAGAAGGCGGCCATTGACATTGCCCGCGGCCTGCACTACCTGGTACGCTGTGGTTACAGTGTGCGTGGCATGGGGTTGTGAAAGAGGCGCATGCTACTGCTGGTTTGAGTGTGATGCATTCCTTGTGTTGCAGCATGCTGCTGGCCGAGGCGCCAAGGTGCCGCAGCCTCTGCCTCTGCCCACGACTGTGCATTACCTGTTGCCCCTG
The DNA here is from genome assembly GCA_009928355.1 of Chlorella sp. CH2018. NCBI lineage: Eukaryota > Viridiplantae > Chlorophyta > Trebouxiophyceae > Chlorellales > Chlorellaceae > Chlorella > Chlorella sp. CH2018. The sequence continues at coordinate 8,427 of VIYQ01002407.1, read as the reverse complement.
CCCTGCAGCATGCCCACAAGACAGTGCACCTCGACATGAAAAGTTCCAACGGTGCGCGGAAGCGCCCAATGCTTGCAGCTCAGTGGGTGATGCATGTTTGTGCGGCTTTGCTGCTGCTGCCGCCCCAATCTTGCCTTTGAGCCAGAGCCATTTGTTGGTTGCAGTGCTGATCACCACCCCTCCCCACCGCCCCCTGCCCCACCGCCTGCAGTCCTGCTGACGCGCGACGGCACCTGCAAGATTGCCGACGTGGGCCTGGCACGCACGCTGCTCACCAAAAACTTCCTCACGAACGCCGGCACCATGGGCACGTTTGCGTGGAGGTGAGTGCTTTGCTTTGGACGGCCGTTTGCAGCATGTCCAAGCTGCGTGGGGGTGAGGGGTAGCTTGAGCGGCAGTTGCAAGCATGTCGCCGGCAGGGCAGGCGGAGCTTGCACCGCCTGCTCGGACTGCATGGCATTGCTGCCTCACAGGCCATACAGTCATGGCTCATTCCTCTTGCCTCCCCTTGCCGCCCTTCCGCCCCTGCTCACCCCCGCTCCCCTGCAGTGCGCCCGAGGTGCTGACGGGGCAGCAAGTGGGCACCAGCGCAGACGTGTACAGCCTTGGGATAACGCTCTGGGAGGCACGTTTACGTCATAACGCTTGCATTTTAACCGGGTTTCGATCCGTGCTGGCGTTTGGGGGTGCTGGGCCCGTCCCCTGCCCATGCTGTGCACTGCATCGGTCGGCTCAGGCATGCCGCAGTGGCTTCTGCGCCCATCCGTGCAGAGCGCCAGTCCGCACACTCCATGCTGACCACCCTCTCCCCTGTTCATATGCCCACAGATTGTGACAGGGGAGATCCCCATCCGCGGCACGATGCGCGACCCTCGGGTGCCGGAGGAGTGCCCCCAGGTGCGCGAGTGCCCCAGGACTGGGCAGTGGCCGCTGTTGTTCGATCCCTGCTGGCTTTTGAGCCTCCGCTGCTGCCGCTGCTGCCGCTGCTGCCGCTGCTGCCGCTGCTGCCGCCGCTGCTGCTGCTGCTGCTGCTGCTGTTGTGACCTGGAAGACACCCGCCTCTCCTGCATCTCCCGCCCCATCTCGTCCTGCAAGCCATCTGCAGCCGGTGCTGGACCTCCTCCACCGCTGCACCAAGCGGCCCTCGCCACATTCCGCTGTTGACGCTTCCACCTCCCTCTCCCCATCTCACTCACAGTCCGTGTTGGACCTGATCAACCGCTGCTGCGAGCTGGACCCCGCCAAACGGCCCACCGCCAAGCAGGTGGTGCTCGCACTGGAGGGTGGCAGCGCCACACCCACCAGCCCAGAGGTGCGGGGCGCCTTGGTTTGACTTTGTTAACGTTGGGTGGGGACTTGAGCTGTCGTCGCACTTGATTGCGGCAGCGCCACACCCATGCCAAAGGCGCAGAGGGGTGGGGTGGATGCTGACTCAGATGGCGGCAACAGTCGGGCGTGGACAGCCATCGGCGATGGCACAGGGGTGCAGCCTTGATCAAGCATGCTTGACGCCGCTGCCGCGACCAGGGCTAAACGCGCGGCAAGCGTTGCTCACCCTGCCTGCAGACGCGCGCTGCGCCGCTGCGCTCCGCCAGCCTGGCGCCGTGGCGAGACCGCCTGCCGCAGCAGGTGGGCGCGTGTGGGGTTTAGTTTGCCTGGCATGGCGCACTGTGCACCTGCTGGTTTACAGCGCACACTGCTGGCCTGCACATCTGACACGCAGCAGCTGCCTGGTCCGCTGCCCTCACTGGTCTCCAAGTGCCCCATCCTCTCGCACAACAGATTAGCAAGTACATGCCCAACAGCGGCGACAGCAACCCGCTGCTCCAGCCCGAGGGCAGCATGCCGCTGCCCTTTGGCTCCGCGACGGGGCGCCCCAGCAACGGCAGCGGCCAGCAGTTGCCGCTGCACCACGCCAGCGACACGGCAGGGGATGAGCAACCCGCTGCCGCAGCAGTGGCAGCGGCAGCAGCGGCTGGTGCGGCGCCAGCGGCGCTGGCGCTAGCGGGGCCGGCCGGCGGCGCTTATGAGGATGACGGCCTTGGAGAGGAGGGGAGCGGCGCGCTGTTCAGCGACGACACACAGAATATGGAGGAGGTGAAGCGGAGGTCGGAGGAGGAAGGGAGCCAGCCCGCACCGCCGCAGCCCACGCTTCGACTCGAGGACTTGCCGCCGCTGTCGTCCGGCGAACGACTATTCGGCTAGCCAGGGTGCTGTGCTTGGCCATACGTTTGCGGACTTGCTCTCCAGCACACCCGCCTGGTTGCTCGAGTGCGTGCCCGACTGTGTGAGCCCGCTGCATCTCGTGCGCTGGCCGGCCACTTAGCTGACTCAAAAGGAGCGATTTTAGACCGCATCTCCTCCAGTTTTGCTGCTACCCAATCCAACTAACCCCTCAACCAGCAGGCTGCCACAGTCGGCAGCTGCTAAACGTCCGGCTTCTCAACGCTACGACCCTCTACGCTTCCGGTGTCCCTCTGCCCTGCCCTGCCAATGCGCTTTCATGCCATCTTTTTCTTACCCACTCCAGTGTGCCTGCGACGCCGTGATTGCCCTCGGGTGCTTGTGCTACAGCTCTGACACCTCCAACTCAATACAAACGTTGCCCTGTAACTTGACAAGCTTGCCAGCACCCCACAAGGCGGACTAGCCAAGGTCAGCATGCTGCTGGTGGGCCGGCCTAGCATGCTGCCAAGGAGCACAAGGCCCCACCTTGCTGGCTTGGCTGCCTGTCTGCCATCGTGCACCGGGCAGGTATGCTTTACACAGGCAAGAATATGAACACATCTCACAGATCAGGTTGAAGCAATTGCAGGTTGGAATCGGACGAATCGGCAGAGTTGGTGAGGGGTGGGGATGACAGGGGGGCAGTGCATTTTGGGGTGATGGGCGGGGTTGTGGCAGTACAGGTGAGAGGCGGTGCAGCACACAGGCGGCAGCCGTTGGAGGCCGCTTTGCCGCTGGCACCAAAGGGCAGTTGTACACATGTGCTGAAGCAGCCCATCTTTGCACAGCAGCTGCTGCGGGTGGCAGTCCTTGCTGGATGGCGGCTGTGCTGCGCTACAGGGCAACAGCCCGCTGCTCAGTGCTTCCAGTTGCGGATGGGAGTGTGGTCGAAGCCTGCAGGAATGGGAAGAGACCAAGGGACGCACACTGCTCAGGCCGGAGCAACCAACAGGCAGGGATGGCAACCGCTGCAGCGCTGGTGAGGCTGCAGGCCCTGCTCTCTGACATTCTGCCATGGCTGCTGCTGCCGCTGCCGCCCAGGGCCGCCCAGCAGCAAGGCACAGGACCCTGCTGCTCCAGCCCCCCATAGACCGCCAGCCCCCAACCGGCGCATAGCAGCCACCCTGCGCCCCGCCCGCCAACTCACTCTCCAGCGCCCAGCCGCCCTTGCGCGGCATGTGGCCGGTTGCGGTGAAGCTCCACAGCTGGGCCGCCTTGCGGCCGGGGCAGCGCACCAGGGCCTGGCCGTCGAAGCCCCACTCGCCCTGGATGGTGTGGGCCTCCTGGCCCCACTGAGGGTTGAAGCAGGCAGCAACCTTCCAGGAGCGCAGCAGGGTGCAGCCCTGCTGCTCCACCGCTGCTGGGACTGCCTTTGACCACATGTCGTTGGCTGCGGGGCGAGGAGAGGTGCGAGGGGGGCAGAGGATCAGGCCAGGGATGGTGCCGCACACGCAACCGGTTCCACACCACGCAGCGCCAGCTGGTAGCACCGCTGCCGCCCGCCACCCCCTCCCAACTCGCTCACCGTTACTGTCTCCAAAGCTGTGGCGGCCCTGCTTGGCCTGGAAGAACTTGTCCCAGCCGCTGTTGCACACGTGAGAGGCGCTGGCGGAGGCCAGCAGGGCAGACAGCAGCAGGATGGCGAGCAGGAAGCGCATCGTGGGGAGGGCGGCGGTGGCGGCGGTGGCGGCGGTGGCTGTGTGCTGAGAGGGAGCCGAAGTAGGAAGTAGTTGTGCTCGTGAGTCGAGAATGGTGCAGCAGCCGGCTGGCGGGGCGCTTATGAGGCCGTCCCCTCCAGGGGGCCGCGGCCCCTACCAGCTGGCGCGCCAGCCGTGTTGCAGGCCCGCTCGTACACAGCTGTCACAATGCGCCGTGTCGACCGACGCGGCCATCGGCCGCCAGCGATCCCCCGCCAGGCGGCTGGGGCAGAAGACGGCTGCCGCTGCTGCCGCCGCCTCTCATCGCCCCGGCCTCAGCAGCAAGGAAGAATGCAGCGCAGTGCGCATGCCATCAACCGATGCAACGGCATCTACAGGCGCCATCAGACATGTGCACCGTTGACTGCAGACGTCTGCAACGGCCATGGAAGCCCGGCACTGGGGGGTGGGGTGCGCGCCAGCGGCGTTCATCGGTGGTGGGTGCAGGCCAGCTGCCTACCAGCCACACCCCTGATCATTGCCTGTTGCTGAGCTTGCGAAGCGGCATTCGGCAGCTGCGCCACGTTGCACCATGTGCCCCTCGCTGGCGCAAGTTATCGTGCTGCAAACTTCCCGGCTACAATCACCAAAGTTGCTGGAGCACCCGATGGGGGTGGGAAAGGGCACATGCTGTGCCGCACAGGCTGTGCCGCCAGCAGTCGCATAGCAACATCTTCACCACTACTGGACCCACCTGCACTGCGAACCAAGAGTTGCGCATTGGCATCCACTGCGGCCGGATTGCGACCTCGAGCGATACCAGCGGTGCTGCCGCCAGACGGGCAACGCTCGCGGCAACAGCTGGACTCTGTGCACACCGCATGCTTGTGCCCCTGTACCCTGGCAGTCTCCCCTGCCCTCTCATGGCATGCCTTCTAAGTAGCCAGCCCTAGGGCCTCCTCTTGCATGCCGGCAACTAAAAATCGACAGTGAATGTCCTTTCTGTTGTCATAGTTGGGGTTTACACAGACAGAGCAAATTGCAGGGGTTGGTCAGTCAAGCCTGGGGGATGGTGTTGGTAGGTCAATCAATAGCAGGCGCGGGGGTGGGTCACAGAGAGAAACCAGGGTAGGGTGTTGTGTACAGAGTGAGGAGGCAAACAGTTGGGGGTGAAGGGGTGGGGATGATGGGATGCGGCCCGCGTCAGGCGGGCCGTGAGAGGTGATGGGTGGGTGGCTGCAACTGTGCTGCTGGTACGTTGTGGTGCGGCAGCGAAGGTCACGGGGTGGCTGGCTGCCAGGCAGCTACAAGCTTATGCGCGAGTGAAGGTGAAGTCTGCGAGGGGGGGAGGAGGGCAGGCGTGCAGGGACGTGTGAGTCAACACTGCTGGGGCACCATGGCAGCGGGGGACCACAGCCACATGGGGGTGGCAAGCAGGGCAGGTCGATGTTGCCGTTCCTGCAGGGGCTACTGCGGCACGCTGGGCATGCTCTGCCGCCACCCCGCCACGACCCAACAACACAGAGATCCTGCAGAGCCTGCAGCAGCCAGGATCTCACCAGTCAGCTCCCACTTGCTGCCCTTGACGTCGGCGACGGCCAGGGCGGTCCAGGTCTCGGGGGCGTTCTTGTTGGGGCAGAACACCTTGAGCTGGCCGCCAAAGCCCCACTCGCCGGCAACGGTCCTGGAGCGCAGGAAGGCGCCGGAGCTGTAGCACGCCTCGTACTTGGTTGAGGACAGCAGGCCGCAGCCCTTGGAGGCCACGCCCGCGGTCATGGCGGCCGCAAACATGGCATCGGCTGCACAGGGGGAGGCAGGCGGGAGTGAGCGATGAGCAGGTGCTGCTGAAAGCGTGCATCGAGCGACGGACAGATGGCAGTGCACCAGCCGCCGCCGCCGCCGCCGAAGCAAACGCACCATGCGGGTTGCCGTAGGTCTGCCCGTTGGCGGAGGGATCGATCAGGTCCTGCCAGCCGCTGTTGCACACGTGGTTGTTGGCACTGGCGCAGGCCAGCAGCGCGGCCAGGGCGGCGAGGAGCAGGAGGCAGCGCATCGTGTGTGGCGAGGCGGTGAGGGGCGGCCTTAAGGTGGCGGGGTGTGGTCGGCTGGGCTTGAGGGCAGAATTGAGGCAAGGATAGACTGGTGGAGGGTCGGGAAATTCGCCGCATTATGTAGGCCGCCTGTTCACGCGGTCTTGGTCGCCAGCTGGTGGCCTTGCACCCCGCGGCCCGTGCCCCCACTGCCGCCCGGCGCCAGCCGGCAGCCGCAACCGCGTCGACTACCTGCATCCAGCTGTAGGGGTCGCATCGGCAGCGCCTCGCGTGCGAGCGCGGGCCAGCAGGCAGAGGCGGTGCCAAGGCCTCGAGCACTCTGCGCCGCAAAGACGCCCAGTCCTGCTTGCGGACATGCTTGGCTTGCTGGGCGTGTTCAGAGCATCACAGTGTTGCATCATAAGAGTGCTTGCCAAGCGGTTGCATGAATGGTGCAAGCTCTACTCTGCAGACGCAGGCGGCAGCACTGCGCTGCCACCGCGCCGCCGCCGCCCCTCGACGCTGGGGCGTGTGTTGAGGGCACAGGGGGCAAAGAGTCTACCTCCGGACATGATCATCGCGATGCCAGTGATCAGCCTCAGCAGATCGTCCGGTGCAGGGCACATTCCGGTGTGCAGTCGTGCCGCACCAGGGGAGCAGCATGAGGCGGTGCCACGGCGGGGCGGCCTGTATGCACCGTCTCAGGTCGGCGGGTGCCGTTCCATGCGTTACGATCGCTTCTCTTTTGTCGATTAGCTCACTTACAGGGCGCCTTGTTGCTCAGGCAGCGAGGCCGGCGAGCCCTTGCGACGCACACAGCTCCTTTGGCGTTGCTAGCAAAGTCGAGCGAGTGTGACATCTCCGCAGACTGCAGTGCAGCACAGCAGGTGTTGCGCTGCCTGCCACAGCTCCGCCGCCACAGCTCCGCCGCCGCCGCTCTGCCACCTCCGCCGCTGTCGGCAGCGTCTGCATGCCGGCTATTCGGCATGGGCAGAACTGCGACTGCTGCGCTCCTGGGGCGGCAGCCCAGTCTCTAGATGAGGTCTCCTTTGCCAAGTCGGCGGCAGCGGCGGCGCAAGCTGGGGACCTGTTCCGTCTGAAGTCCCTCATCGCTCGCAACCCGAGCGCCCTGCACGACGACGGCTATGGCGGTGAGGAGTTGGCTGGCTGGAGGCATGCAACGGGCACTCGCAGGGGGAATCGCAGAAATGGAGGCCGCGGCGCAAGCTGTGTGTTGGCGATGCAGGCTGCTCTGCTGCTTGCTGCAGGCCCCGTTCTCCGACCGTCGTATTCCCTGCTCACCCCCTGCTGCTGTGCCGCACTCACCCACCAACCACCCCACAGGCACCTCTGGCTACACCCCACTGATCTATGCGGCACGCGAAGGCCATGCCGACGTGGTGGAGCTGCTGCTGCAGCTGGGAGCGGATGCAAATGCGGCCACCAAATCTGGCGGCGCGTGTGCGCTGCACCGAGCGGCCTACATGGGGCACTTGCAGGTCGTGAGCCTGCTGCTGGCAGCTGGGGCAGAGCCGATGCAGCAGGACGCCGACGGTCAAACCGCACTGTGAGTGTAGTGGGTTACAGGAATAAGCAGCAGCGATGCCGGGAGTTGCCCCAGATTTCGCTTGTCCGCTGCAGTGTGTCCTGCCTTTGGGTGCACTGGTGGTCATTGTAACTGCATGCCCTGCTGTGCTGGCCACCAAGTACACGTGCGTAACTTGATCTCCACCTTCCAGGCACAAGGCAGTGCAGCAGGGCAGAGCCCAAGTGGCGGCGGCGCTGCTGGCCGCCTGCCCGGGCCTGGCGGACGTGCGGGATAGACGCGGGCGCCTGGCGGCAGACCTGGCTCCCGGCTGATGCTGAATATGTTGCCTACACCAGTTTGCACATCCTGTAATGTGGGGAACTGTGCAGCAAACACGGTCGCATTCACTGGGCCAAAGCTAGCCTCCGCCCCGCTGGCGGCGGTGAGTCCGCGTCACCAGGTGCGGCTCTGCGATGCGCGGCATTGCTGGATTGCAACGTGGTGCTGTTGCGGAAGCTATCGACGTGCCGGCCGTCCTGCTGGTTGCCCGCTCGCTTCGCCCGCAACTTGAGGCGAGCACAACAGCCGCCTGCAAGTCTCGCACACGCTTGGCGATGGAGCCACAAGCTCGCTGAGGGAGCGGCAGGACCACAGGCGCTCGGCAGCAGCCCTAGCAGAGCCCTACTTGCGTGATGGAGGCAAGCGGGGACTTGTGCTTGTTCAGTTTAGACGCGATTGCATGCCCGAGGATTCAAACAACGTTGCAGCTCGCCGCGGGCACCGCCAGTGCCACACCGCCACCGCCCCTCCGCCCGCCGCTCTCACTCCGCCGCCACCCACCCTGTCCCCGACTCCCTCCACCAGGGCCCGGTGCTGCGCGGAGGTATCCTGTGCACGGATCAGGAGGCTCTGCCCGGGGGCTTGAGCCGCGAGGGCAGCGTGTGCGAGCGGCCACAGCCGGGGCTGGCCCTAGGGGCGGCAGTGAGGGACGACTGGGTGGGTGGGC